>JAQHUG010000086.1:279319-311767 GCA_028555095.1 Dicrostonyx torquatus
TTAAGGAAGCAGGGGGAGAGCAGTGGGGTAGTGGGGGAGTGGGAGGGCCGGGAACAAGGGGAGTAAATGTAAATTTTTCTTTTAACAATAAAAATTAAAAAAAATATATAAAAAAACAAAACAAAACAAAAAAAAAGAAAACTCATCTACCTGAATGGACAAGGAATCACATTCTCCATTGAGAACATACCCACAATGATTTATAGACTGCCCATGAGGCTCTACCTATAAAAAGATACTAGAAATTCACAACAGGCTACACTAGGAGGCCAAACCTGGGAATGCAGGTGTCTGTCACAAGTGATGCTATGATTGAAAGAATAGTTGAGAGAATACAAGTAGAAAACCTCTGTCTGTGGGTTATGTCTGGAATGATGTTGACACAGGCCAAAAGATGTGTTAGAAGATGGCATGGAGTAAGAGGATATGAGTTTTATTTTGTGTGCTCATCAGAAGCTATCAAAACTTCACTCTAGCTGAAACAGTTTTGATGTGTTGTGAGAAAATGTAGGTTTTAAGATCAGGTGGCTCAAAATCCATTCCCGCATCTCAACAGTCATCCTTCTTCATTTGGTTAATAATCCTCAGACTTTAAGCAACTTCTACTTTTACTTTAATACTTTGCACTTAAAATATTTTCCCTTCTAGAAATATGAGTAGGGGAGGTCAGAGTACACCTGACTTAAGTAAAATAATAACACATATACTAAAATCTACAAATGTAGTAGATTATAAGCATTCATGATTTCTAATTATCCTTCAAATTGACTTTATAGAGTTGCATACACACAAAGACACAAAAGCACATACACAGTCATATACACACAGATATACTGGAAAGATGTGTACACATACATATATGTACATATATATTTGGAGGGGATATGTATAATTTTTTTATTATTTTAATTGTATTTTTATTATTCCTCTTAATTTTGGACTTTATTATATAATTACATCATTTCTCTCTTTTTTCCTCCCCTTCAAACCTTCCTATATACTTTTCTCTGTTTTCTTCCAAATTTATGTACTTCTTTTTCAATAATTGTTGTTGTATAACTTCTGAATCTCTGTATGCAAATATGTTCCTAATTACATAAATATAACTTGTTTGGTCTGTAAAATGTTACTTGCACTTGTGTTTTCAGGGTTATTTAGTATTATATAACCAGGATTTTTTCACAAAACTAAATTTTAGAAAGATTTTAGAAAGACTTGAAATATATTCACTTTCATAGTTATAAATTTAAAATTAATCAGGAGGTGGTAAATATTGGAAAATTTGTGGCTATGGTCTTTGCTTCACACTCATATATGTAGACAATAAAGAAAGAATTGGAGAGGCGCCATGGTCACTCTTGATGTGCCTGGGAGTACAGTTAGCTAGTTTAATCCCTCTGGCTACTGTTTTAGAAAAATGTTCAAGATTATCTGTCCTAAAATGCTGCCTGATGAGGAGTTTTGTGAGATTCACATACAGGACAAGTGTTCCACACCACTTATGCTGTGAGTGCTTGTTAGAACTCTGCATTTATGAAGCATTTGTTACAAGCATCCTTGTTGCAGAATATGGGTTTAGGGCAGATGCTTGCTTTTATATTAGACACTGGGAGGCTGTCATCAGATATAGCTGTAAGAGAAGATTCTGTGGAGAAAAGCAGAGTAGTGTTTCACACAGAAGGGAGACATTCTCTTGTGCAAAGTGATAATGTTGGTATTAGATACCCCAGTCCACCCCCCAAAAAAAATCAAAAACATGTCATATCTTATTGGTGACAGAGGGATTGACAGAAAAGTTGGAATTTGTGTTTACATTTGGCTGCAATATTCTACTGCAAACTTGCAATCTTACCTGTTAAAAAGCACAACTGCAAACAAAATGCCAAAAATATATAGATGATAGACAGATATATATATATATATATATATATATATAGAGAGAGAGAGAGAGAGAGAGAGACAGACAGACAGACAGACAGAAAGACAGACAGAGCAAAACCCTAAAACCACCACCACTGATAGCACCAAATCAAAACCATGGTATTTAATTCTGAAGAATTTAGAGTTAATATCAAGGCCCCAAACCAATATTTAAGGCCAATATTAGTTTCCTCACCTTCATAAATGTGTATTTTATGGATTTTGTTTTTGCTTTACTTTATTTCAATGAAGGGACATTAACCTTTCCCCAGAGTCTGGCAGAGAATCTGATTATTTTTCCTCCAGAGTAATTTCTAGTGTTATCATGATCCATTCAGCAAACAGTGTTTGGCCACTTCAGAAGCTTTTTCCCACTTCCATGTAAATGGTATGATTAGAAGTGAAAGGTAATCTTGAGTTCTGCCATGTTATGACATTAAAATAAAAGAGTAATTCAATTGTTAGCAACCCCTCACAAATAACTATTCAATCTACTTGTGTTTAATACCTCAGCATCCTTGCATGCCTTCCCCTTTTGAAACACAAAGCAGTATTGATTTCTCTTGATAACCAACTAAAAATACTTTGAGCACTTTTATCATTTCATTATCTGGGAGCAAATAAGGAAAACAATGGGCAAAAAATGAAAAACAAGTCGATGGGTTATTTTTATCCTTTTCCACACACAGTTCAAGTGTAAAACAGAGTGACTTTTTTTTTTAATGGACTTGAATGCTTTTGTATTTGAAGATGTCTGGGTCATCATCATGAAAGGTAACAAGTCAGAGGGAACAGTTGTGGATGTAATGTAGAGTCCCCTGCACATTTGTTTGTAGGACTGCTGTAACAGAATACTTTAGACTGGAAAGCTTAAGCAGAATATTTTTTTTTTTGCTCACATGTCTGGATCCAAAACAAAGATATGTGCAGAACAGGATCCAGGTTGGATGTTGCTGTCCTCTCCCAATGAGTTCAAATGCACTTCCCACTGGTTGTATGGTTCCTTCTGTCTCTTCTTTATATGAAGACACTAATCTGTTGAAATAGTTTTCCTCCTTTAACAACATTCTGTAAACTTTATTAATTCCTAAATATCCTATCAGCCCATGAAAACACCTAGCATCCAGGTGCCAAACACATGTATTTTAAGGTGTAAGATTGGAAGAAGACACGATTCAGTTCCAACCCCCAGTATTAAAGATATCTTTGTTTGGTCATGGAAACATTGATAAATAATAGGCATTGATCACTGGGAGTCTAATTAGTCAAACAAAATGGGAAAACCAGACTAGAACCATAGCTTAATGTATTTTATGGAAGGAAAAAACAGGTCCTTATAGTATTTGAATTTGCTCAGACCAAAGAGAGACATGCATTCTAGTGAATGATTCTGAAACCAGGCTCACAATTCCATTTCCTCTAAGAATAAGGAATGAAAACAATAGCCATGAAGTGAATTCCAACTGGTCATTTTTTTTGTCTAGAAACAAAGGGATACCAACCATTGCACCATCACAGAGGAATGGTCCTGTGGGCATCTATAACACTGATTTGAAAGTCTTTTGGACTGATCCATGAAGCCTCTGTCATTGTTCTCACAGGAGCTGTGAGGACTTTATTTGTCCATTTGGATGTGGATGAAAAAGATTCTGAGTGAAACTGTTTTTCAGGCACTGAAGCTTGCCTTAAGCTATTTCATCCGACCAAAACCTGATGTGCACCTTGCTGTTAAAGGCCTCCATTTTCTGATGGTCATCAGTCTTTGCTCCAGTACACTTTCCACATACTCCTACTAAGAATCCTTCTCACCCTTTTGGTGTCACTGATATCATACTTTGCCTTCCCTGCTTTGAGGTAAGAATTTAAAAATATGATGTCCATATGTACAGTGCTTGAAGCTAGTGGGAGAGTGATATGACTCATATCATGTCTATGACTAAGATTTAGGGTCAGGTGGTGATATGTCTGTATGAAAGAGGATGTAGCCATCCAGAAATATCTTTCCTGATGAGTGAAAGAATAATGTAGTGACAAATTTTCAAGGTTTCTGAACAAAATCCCCCAGTAAGATAGCACCCTGGACTATTATTTCTAAACCACAGGAAATATTTTTAAAAGTTTGCATTAGCTCTTGAAGAGTTTTGTACAGTGTGTTTTGATCATATTTCCCCTTTCCCTAGCTCCACTCTTTCATGTTGTTTTGTAAATGATAGGCTTCACACACACCAGTGAACTTGCCAGTTTCATGATGGATGGTGGAAAGTACGAGAAACCAGGGTCTCACACAAACACCAGACTCATTCACAATATAGCCTGCTGTGTATGTCCATACCAGTGTACCTCACCATATAAGTCCTATGTAGCCAGGTAGATTTTACAGACACATCCAAGCTACAAAAGCAACCCATTCTTGTTATAGAACTAGCGGTAAGTGATTGCTAATTTCATCATAGAGAAAAGCATCATTTCAATTGTTCAGCAAATGAATTTGCATTCTGTTATATTCTGTCATAAATTTCCATGAAACATTCGTTGCAGTGTAGACAGAGACTGCTCTTTGGTTTCCTGGCAACCCAGACCTGAAATAACCACACAGAAACTGCGTTAATTAAAACACTGCCTGGCCTATTAGCTTATGCATATTTCTAGCTATCTCTTACATCTTAAATTAGTCCATGTCTACTAATCTGTATATTGCCACATGGTTGTGACCTACCAGTAAGGTTCCATCCAGAGTCCAGTGTTTATCTCCTATGACGGCTACATGGCTTCTCTCTGACTCTGTCTACTTTCTCGCAGCCTTCAACTTTGTTTTCCTTCCTAGCTCTATTAGTCCCTGCTATAGGACCAAAGCAGCCTTATTAATTAACAAAACACATTCACAGCATACAGAGGAAAATCCCTTATGATTCCAAGGTAAAAAATGTTGTGAGACATGATAATTTATACTCTGATAAGAATATCACATGCAATCATTCTTAACTTTTTTGCATTCTCTCAAGGAATTCTCTAAGATATGTGTTTTACTTATTCGTTCAAAGTTCACCAAAAAATTCCACTCTGGTGGTGTATGGGTCACTGTCCCTTCATGTCTGGAGAACAACAACCAATTAGAATACATATATATATATATATATATATATATATATATATATATATTGTCTCATTCATTATTTCTTTCTCTGGAAACTCTTTTCAGTTGGTGTTTTTCTCACACAACTCTGATGTCTCTGTTCATGACACATTTCTCCGGGGTTGTTCAAGAACAAGATTTGCTCATCAAACAGATCTAGGAAGATTTACCTGAAACCATTGTAAATGTAAACATTAATAAAGAAGAAAAAAGGAAAAATCATTGAGATTGGGCAAACTTAGTTAAATGAGTTACCTCACAGACATAGACACTGCAATCAAGGAAAGGGCAGTGAAATAGGAGAGCAGTATCTTTATATTATGGAAGTCATGGAACAATTAAAAAGACAAATTTTCTGGGTCTGGGGTATGTACTTACTCATAAAAGGATATTAACTGTAAAATAAAGGACAACCATGCTACAATCCATAAACCCAGAGAGGCTAGGCGACATGGAGATCTCAAGCAGGGAAACATGGATCTTCCTGGGAAAGAGAAATAAAAGAGACCTTCTGGGTGGACTGGAGGCGGACATGAGAACTTGGATCGGGATTGAAGGTGGGGAAGGGGAAGAGTGCTAAGAGGTGACTGTAAAGGAGGGACTTTTGAAGTCAGGTAGAAGCCTGATACATGGCAAACTCCCAGGAGTCTACAAGAATGACCCCAACTAAGATTTCTGGCAATAGTGAATGCATAGCCTGAAATGGCCATCCCCTGTGATCTGACTGGTGACTACCCCAATTGTCATCAGAGAGCCTTCATCCAGTGATGGAGCAGATAGATTCAGAGACCCATAGCCAAACATTGGGACAAGATCCTAGAGGCCTGTTGAGAAGGAATGATGGTAGGGGCCAGGGGTGGGTGTCAGGGTCATTACGGAAAAATCCACAGAAAAAGCTAGCTTGGCTCACGGGAACTCAGCATCTGAACCCAAAACCAAGGTTCCTGTAGGGCACCTTCCTGGGCCCTTTCTCTGTATGTGACAGTTTTGTAGTTTGGTTGATATATGGGACTCCAGGCAATGGGAGAATGGCTGACCCGGGTACTTTGTTGGGCTCTTGGGAACCTATTGCTCTTGCTGGATTGCCTTGCCCAGCCTAAATATTGGGTAATGTGCTTGATCTTAAGGCATGTTGATATGCAACGCTTTCCTAATGCCCGTGGGAGGCCTGCTCCTTTCCGACATGATAAAAAGGAGTGGTAGATTGAGTGTGGTGCTTAAAGGAGGTGGGGAATAGGAGTGGGAAGAGTGGAAGGGAGCAGAGCAGGAAAGGGTCATAAAATAAATAAATTAATTTAATAAAAATAGTAATAACAACAACAATAAAAAGTCACATTTTACTCATCATATAAATTAAATGCAGAAGATTTATTATGCCTGAAACTTTTCTATGAAACAATTAAGGTCTTGCTTCGATTTGTTTTATCTTTTCCAATGTTAGGGATCTGACTCAGGCTCAGGCATGTGAGGCAAATGCTCTACCACTGAGTAACACCACCATCCCAAGTATACATTCCTTAAACATGGATGATTAAACTGTTTCCTAATCTACAGTTAGACTACTGTAGATATGGAAAGAAACATACTAAACCCACTCTACTTAAATGTAAACCTCTACAGTAATGAAGTATTTGCTCTAGGATGAATATTGAATTGTGTTATTACTCAATATCTACATCTATATTCTGGGATATTTGCATGCTTTATCACTTTAAATTATTTTGTTGTATGTAAAAATGTTCATTTGGAAATCTCAAAGGTCTACATTTGATTGGCAGTAGTGACCAGACAGAAAATCTAAACAAATGGGTGCAAGGAAAAATGGAGAATATGAGAAACTTGACAACATGTAATTTTGAAAGAAACAAAATCTATTCACCTGAAAATAAACTTCACTGTGTAAGAATGTTGACCTAGTGCCCACAGATCTGGCCAAATCAGAGAACACTAGATTTTTTTAATGAAATGCAAATTTGAATATGAAGGCTAATTCAATTTCTAAACACACTGGATGCATCAAAGAACATGTCTATCCTGGTAACTCTGCATAATCAATTGACTACTTTCCAACACTAAACTTTCATTTGGTTTATTCACTTATTTGTTTGCCTTTGAGATAGCAAACTGAGGCAGTGTTCAGTGAAGTCAGTTCCTTTACATTCTACTCATGCTCAAATAAAGTGAACATGACCCTGGGTGATAAAATTGGTTGAAGTTGTGCCTACTCTGCAACTCACAGAGCTATAGATGTAAATATCTTTTGATCTATCTATGCCTTTTATATTGTTTAAAAGTCAAAGTGGCGATTAAGTCATTGAATCATTCATTAAAATACTTGCCCCACTAGTGTGAGGCCATTTGACAGTGAGTGTCTTTAACTCCAGTTAGGGGAGCACAGAGACAGGCAGATCCTTTGAGTTCACTGGCTAAGACCTCTATCCAAATCAAAAAGCTCTGGAATCAGTAAAAGACCCTTTCTTGGGAAGCAAAAGGACTGGTTGTTATGGGTAATTACCTCAGTTTGGTCCCTGTTTCCTAAATAAAGGTATGGGTTAAAGACAGATCACCAAATCATTCCTGTGATATCATACCACTCTTTGTGTACAATTTCACTGGGACACGCATATGCATGCACACATACAATAATAACAGAAGGAACTAGAAGGAAATTCTGTTTGGAAAATAATGTGATGAGTTACTAAGGAGGATACACCAAACTGACTTATGACCTATGGACACTGTGTTCTCTCTCTCTCTCTCTCTGTGTGTGTGTGTGTGTGTGTGTGTGTGTGTCTGACAAAATAAAAATGAAAACAAATGAAATAAAAAATACTGATAAGACAAAAATAGCAAAACAAAGCATAACTAAAAGGTCAGAGAAAGACGTGGCGTCTGATTGAAGTTTGCCAGCTACTTCTGAGAATGGAACATGTCCTGGAGTGTGGTTGATAAAACCAGTGACACTCCATTGAAAATAACTGATTTTAATATTCCAGGAAGGTGTCAATTGCAAATCAACTCTCCACAAGGGTTGAAAGTTATGTTCACTTCACCATCTTAGCGGATGGATTTTGTCTGATTTGAACTTGTGTATGCAGTATATCTGTGTATGCTGTCATGGTCACTGTGAGTTCATATGTATGTCAGTTGTGTTGGATCGGAAAAAAGCTGTTGATTTTGGAATTGTATAGTTCAATAGGATGGCAGAGTGAGGGATCCGATTGAATATTCCTAGTGGGGTTAGCACTAAGATATTCAACTCTATATTGTACTGCAGCGCAGCTGCATGCTATGAACAATGGGATTACAGGTATTCTTAAGAAAGCATACAACATTAGATGGACTTTTTTTTTCTTTTTGAGACTCCAGGAATACAAAAGCAACAAATCAGAGTCAAATGTTAATAGAGTTCATATAGCAAACTTATGAAAAAGCTACAATGGGTTCTTGATGGAAGGCTGTTCCCAAAGAAATGGCTTTGCTACTCTTCATATTTGTTGCTTTGCTTATAAATTCTTACCATATAAATTACACAGGTATTCTTTCATAAATATTAGTTATTAACAGCAATGTAACTATTTATTATACATTTTTGAAATAAAAAATCAGGGCAAGAAAAAATAACATCACATAAGAATCTTAGGAGGAAAAATTTTTATGAAATACTCAAGAAAACTGACTTATTATGCTGTAGGTTTATTACTTTACAGGATAAATGTTTGATGGTAACTTCTTTTTCTCAAGATCTATTTCTTTGTTGTGATTTTCTATACATAGAAAAATGGCTCAATGACATTTTTATGCCATGATTCGGAAAAAATCCCATGAAAATTATAATGAGTATGACAAGTTATATAATAAACAATGAGGTTATTAAGCATTTGGAACTGATGTGTGAGAGGACAATAAAAGATATTGGAACTTTGGACTAGAAAATTCATAGAATGCTGTGAAAAGGTTTTAATGGGTCATTCTTGTGGGGTTTTGAGAAACCAGAATGCCAAGATAATTTGTATTTTTGGCTCATGATGTTTCAGAGGGCGAAACCAACACCCCAAGGAAGTTGGCCAGATGTCATTTGTGCTTTATTTTGGAAAAGAATCTGGATACATTCAGCCTATGTCCTGGAAATGTGAGTAAGGCTGGATTAAGAGGAAATGGATCAAATTGTTGACAAATTTTAGGGCAGAACAGCTTCTACACTGACATGGTTAGTGATCATTTTTCTTTTCATGAAAGTTTACGTGAGGATGAACCCCATGAGAAACAAAAATATGAACAATGTGCCATTTGGAGGGAAAGAAAGGAATTTAAGGTTGCAGACAAGGCCGGTACTGAGAAACCAATTTTACTTGTTAAAGAGATTACAATTACAGAGAAACTTTTTGCTTTGCACTTAGATGAAAGGAAAGGTGCTCTGGGTGTAAGAATCCATTCACTGAAATCTCTGTCTAATGAAAATCCAAATCCATCTGAACTGAGATAGCCTAAACTGAAAACTCTACTGGAGGGATTCCTCTGCTTGAAAACAATCACCTAAGGAAATCTTTTTCAAAGGTCAGGTTGGAAGAGATACAGAAATAAGTGCGACTATGGTACAAGAGAACAGTTTATATTTCAAGCTACAAATTGAACTTGAGCTCATTCTTAGACATGGTGAGTCTGAAAGTGGGGGGTTTCACAGAAGCTCGTGCAGAAGTTCTAGAAGACTGAGACTAGACAATTTATAGAGAGCAGGTTCAGACTCCTGCAAATAACCCTAGAATGACCACTGCAGCAAAATGTGACAATGAACTCTCTACTTTTAATGAGATAGATCCCAGAGCACTGGATAATCCAGGACCATAAGAAGCACAGCAAGGAGAACTGCAAGCATATAGCTAGTGGTGTCTTAAGAGATAAGCTGTGTGCTTGCTTCAGAAAGATAATTGGAGGGGTGAGACTATCAATCCCTTCTCTGCCCATATGATATCAGCACAGTTATCTGATGCCTTCATGGACCTTCAGGGTTTAGTGTTCGTCATGCTGAGTTTCAGTTCTTCCTTTATTCTGTCTTGTGCTATGCCTCATTATTTTGTCTTTGAATGATTATCATTTTCTATAGGATTATATGTTGGAAGTATATAACGATGTTTTATGTTATAGGGACTCACAGCTACGAGATAGCCTGTCTCAGTAGCAACACTACACTTTTGAACAGTGCTGGTACTGTTAAATACTACACAGATTTTCAAAGAGGGACTGTATCCATGAACCTGTTAAAGTAGCAGAATGCTATGACTTAAATATGGTAGGTTTGGGAGTAAGTTTGACTGCAACTTCCAGGATGTCATTGCTTTTTTAACAATTGAGTAATACCCATTGTATAAATGTACCAGATTTTCTTTATTAATTCTTTTGTTAAGGGTCATCTAGGTTGTTTCCAGATTATGGCTATTACCAATAACACTGCTAATGAACATAAGTGAGCAAGTATCCTTGTGGTATGACTGAGCATGCTTTGGGTATATGGTTAAGATTGGTATTGCTGGGTCTTGAGGGAGATTGATTCCCAATTTTCTGAAAAATTACCATAACAATTATCAAAATGACTGTGTAAGTTTACACTCCCCTCATCAATGGAGTAGTGTTCCCCTTACTCCACATTCTCTCCAACAGAAGCTACCATTAGTGTTTTGGTCTTAGCCATTCTGATAGGCGTAAGAGTTTTCACTCAGAGTTTTTGGGTGAATCTTGGCCAGTTGAGATTCTTCTGTTGAGAATCTTCTGTTTTGCTTTGCAACCTATTTTTTTAATTTGATATTTTGTATTTTTAATGTCTAGTTTCTTGAGCTCTTCATATATTTTAGAGATCAGGTTAATCCTCTGTCAGATGTAGGGTTGGTGAAGATATTTTCCTATTCTATAGGCTGTTGTTTTGTCTTATCAACAGTGTCCTTTGCCTTTTAGTTTGATGAGGTCCCATTTGTTAGTTGTCTATCTCAGTGTCTGTGATACTGGTGTTTTATACAGGAAGGTGTCTCCTGTGCCAATGTGTTCAAGGCTCTTACCTACTTTCTCTTCTCCAAGGTTCAGTGTAACTGGAGTTATGTTAAGCCATTTATGTTGAGCCTTGATTTGGACTTGAGTTTTGTGCAGGGTGATTGATATGGATCTATGCAATCTTCTACATGCTGACATCCAGTTATTTCAGCAACAACTGTAGAAGCTGCTTTTTTAATTGTGTAATTTTGGATTCTTTGTCAAAGATCAGGGATCTAAAAGTGTGTGGATTTATGTCATTGATTTAATTCCATTTATCAACTATCGGTTTTTATGCCAATACCATGCTACTTTTATTTCTATAGCTCTGTAGTAGAGCTTGAAGAGATTTTGAAAATCCTTTATAGTATATGATTATTTTAGCTACCATTTTTTTCTTCTTTGTCTTTTCATATGAGGCTGAGAATTGTGCTTTCAAGGTTTGTAAAGAATTGCGTTGGAATTCTGAGGGGAATTGCATTACATCTGTAGATTGATTTTGTTAAGTTGCTATTTGTAATATGATAATCCTACTAATCTATGAGCATGGGGGTCCATCTTCTGATATATTCTCCAATTTCTTTCTTGTTAAAGAGCTAAAATTCTTGTCATTCAGGTCTTTCATGTGTTTGGTTACAGTTACCACAAGATAGTTTATATTATCTGTGGCTATTGTAAAGGGTGTTGTTTTCCTGATTTCTTTCTCAACCAGTTTGTCATTTGTATGTAGGAGGGCTACTGATTTTTTTGAGTTAATCTTATATCCATCCTTATCACTGAAGACATTTATCAGTTTTAAAAATTCCCTGGTAGATTTTTGGGGTCACTTATGTGTGCTGTCACATCATCTGCAGAGAGTAAAAGTTTGGCTTCTTCCTTTCCAATTTGTATCCTCTTGATCTCATTTTCTTATTGTTATAGCTAGAACTTCAAGTACTATAATGAGTATTCATGGAGAGAGGGAACGGCCTCGTCTTGTTCCTGATTTCAGTGGACTAATTTTGAGTTTCTCTCCATTAAATTTGATGTTGGCTGTTGCCATGCTGTATATTGCTTTTATTATATTTGGGTTGTTCCTTTTATCCCTAATCCTTTCAAGACCTTTATCATGAAAGGGGTGCTGGATTTTTGTCTAAGGCTTTCTCAGCAACTAATGTGAAGATCACTTGAAGATTTTTTATTTTCTTTAACAACATAGATTCCATTGATAGGTTTTCTCATGTGAGCCAACCTGCATCTCTGGGATGAAGCCTACTTGATCATGGTGGATAATCTTTTTGATGTGCTCTTGAATTCAGTTTTCCAGGATTTTGAGTACTTTTTAATCAATATTCATGAGGGTAATTGGTCTGTAAATCTCTTTCTTTTATGAATCAGTGTGGTTTTGGTATTCGATTAAAACTAACTTCAAAAAAGTAGTTGCCACCTTCCTTCTGTTTCTGATTATGTTGTGTGGAACAGTATGAAGATTATTGGTATTAAGGTCTGCACTGAAACCATTTGGCCCTTTTGGGGGGTGGGTGGGAGACTTTTAATGACTGCTTATATTTCCTTAAGTGTTATTAGTCTTTAAATCTGGTCTTCATTTATTTTTGGTAGATAGTACCTTTCACAAAAATTTGTCCATTTCTTTTAGATTTTCTAGTTTTGTGCAGTACAGGCTTGAACCTAATGATTATTTAGAATTCTTCATTGTCTGTTGTTATGTCCCCCCTTAATCTCTGATTTTGATAACCTAGATATTTTCTCTCAGCCATTTATTTAGTTTCAAAAAGGTTTGTTTATCTTGTTTTTTCTTCTTTTTATTACTTTATAAATAATTCCAATCAAAATTCCCACTTCCTCCCATCCTCCCCCTTCCTTCCTGCTAGCCCCCACATCTTCCCCCACCCCTCCCAGTCCTAATAGAGGGCAAGGCACCCTGCCCTGTGGGAAGTTCAAGGTCTTCCCCCCTACATCTAGGCTTAGGATGGTATGCATCCAAAGAGAATAGGATCCCAAAAAGCCAGTTCATGCAATAGAGACAAATCCCATTGTTATTAACTTTGGCTCCTCAGTCTGTTCCAATTGTCAACCACGTTCAATGGGGCGAGTTTGATCCCATGCTAATTGATTCCCAGTCCAGCTGGAGTTGATGAGCTCCCATTAGCTCAGGCATACTGTCTCAGTGAGTGAACCAACCCCTCATGGACCTGGCTTCCTTGCTCATATTCTCCCTCCTTCTGCTCTTCAACTGGACCTTGGAAGCTCAGTCCAGTGGTCCAAGAACCAACTCTTTGCTTCATTAATACTTTTTATTGTTCTCTTTGTTTCTATTTTATTAATTTCAGCCTCTAGTGATTATTTCTTGCTGTCTTTTCCTCCTGCCAGTGTTTGCTTCTTTTTGCTCTAGAGTTTTCAGGTGTGCTGTTCAGTTGCCAGTATGAAATTTCTCCAAATTCTTTATGTAGGCACTTGGTACTGTAACTTTCCTCTCTGCACTGCTTTCATAGTGTCCCATAAGTTTGAATATGTTGTATATCCATTTTCATAGAATTCTAGGAATTCTTTAATTTATTTCTTTTTTCCCTTGATCCATTGGTCATTCATATGGGAGTTGTCCATTCCATGAGTTTGTAGGTGTTTTGTAATTTGTGTTGTTGTTTATCTCTAACTTTAACTCATGGTGATCTGATAATATGCATATGATTCTTCCAATTTTTTTGTATCTGTTGAGATTGCTTTGTGACTGGGTATGTGGTCAGTTTTAGAGAATGTTCCATGAGGTACTTAGGAGATGGTAGTTTCTTTTGTATTTGGTTGAAATGCTTTGTAGGTTTCTTTTAGATCCATTTGTGTCATAACATTTTTTTAGTTCCCTTATTTCTCTGTTTATTTTCTGTCTTGCAGATTTGTCCGTTGGTGAGAGTAGGGTGTTGAAGTCTCCCACTATTAATGAGTGGGATTTGATGTGTGATTTAAACTTTAGTAATGTTTCTTTTACAAATGTGAGTGCCCACGTTTGTAATTTGGGGTATGGATGACTACATCTTGATGAATTTTTCCTTTGATAAATTTGAATTGTGATTCTTCATCACTCTTGCTTAATTTTATTCTGACGTCTATTTTGTTAAGTATTAGGATAGCAACATTTCTTATGTCCATTTGATTACAAAATATTTTCACAACCGCTTTTTTCTGAGGTAATGTCTGTCTATAAATTGAGATTTTTTTTTCTATGCAGCAGAAGAATGGATCCTGTTTTCATATACATTCTGTTTGCCAGTGTCTTTGTATTGGTTAATTGAGTCCATTGATATTATACTAGTTATTGTGAACTCCTGTTATTTTTTGGTATTGGTGGTGTTTGTGGCATGTATGTGTGAGTGTGTGTGTGTGTGTGTGTGTGTGTGTGTGTGTGTGTGAGAAAGAGAGAGAGAGAGAGAGAGAGAGAGAGAGAGAGAGAGAGAGAGAATTTTCTTTTTTTCATTTTGTTTGTGGAGATTATCTATTTTTTGTGTTTTTTGTGGGCATAGCTAACTTCCTTTTGTAGGAGTTTTCCTTCTAGGGCTTTCAGAATGGCTGGATTTGTGGATAGGCATTGTTTAAATCAGGCTTTTTCATGAAATGTGTTTTTTTTCAGTCTGTAGTGATTGAAAGTTCTGTTGGGTATAGAAGTCTAGACTGGCATCTGGCACCTCTTAGAGGCTGCAAAATGTTTTTTCAGGCCTTTCTGGATTTTAGAGTCTACATTATACAGTGTCCCAGATTTCCTGGATGTTTTGTGTTAGGAATTTTTTAGATTTAACATTTTCTTTGACTGACAAATCTATTTTCTCCATTGTATTTTCAATATTTGAGATTATCTCTTCCATCTCTAGAATCCTGTTGGTGATGTTTGCACTCATAGTCCCTGTTGGCTTATTCACTTTTTCCAATTTTAAAATCAGCTTTGTTTCTTTGTTTGTGCTTTCTTTTTTGCTTCTATTTCAATTTTCAGGTCTTGAGCCACTTACTTCCCTTGTTTGATTTTTTTTTTTGCTTTCATTAAGAGATTTATTCATGTCTTCCATTTTTTTGTTTGTCTTTTTCTCTATTTCTTTAAGGGAATTTTTTATTTCCTCTTTAAGGACTTCTATCATTTTCATAAAAGTCATTTTTACAGTCATGTTTCTTGTGCTTCATCTGTATTGAAATGTTCAGGTCCTACTCTTTTATGATCAGTGGTTTCTGGTGATGCCATATTGCTCTATTAGTAAATGTGTTCTTACACTTCCATTTTCATATCAGGATTTGGGGTGGTTTTAGGTCTGAGTGTTGATTCTTTTGTTTGTCTTTTGGATGGGTGACTTATTCCCTTATTATTTATTTTCTTTGTTGTCTTCTGGCCTGAATGCCCAAGAGTTCTGGTAATTGGAAAATTTTTATGTGAAATAGGGTGTCTCAGCTGAGGTTTGTGAGGGTAGGGGTGTTTAGATCCAACATATCCTCCTGTTTCCCAACTGGTGTAGGCTGAACCTGTGCCTATGGAGTTGGGGAGAAGGACTGGCCAGAGGATGGACATTGAAGTAGATGGGTGATGTGCCAGAGTCGGTCTTGGGAACACAGAATCCATTGGATGGCAGCAGTAGTGGTAAAGCCTGTGAGCAGACACTATATATTTCAGAAACAGGACTCAGAGACCCTTGATCTAGAAAAGACATGAATGACTCCTCCCTGAGTCTTCATCGCAATGCAATGCAAGCTTTAAAAGATGGAGGCAGCCAACAGTTCTTTCCATCTATGAAGCCTTTGAAACCATCAAGAGCCAGCATGGCACAATAACTGTAAAGGTACAGTAGTGATATGCATACATTAATGGTACCAATACCTCTCTAAGAAGATTTAAGTCTCACTCACAAAGTGGTAGACCATGCCTGTTACTGGAAACATAGTTAAGTACTCAGTAAAGCAAACTCAGGGTTATTGGAAGAGAATCTACAACTACTGATTTACTAAGTCAACATAATTTCTAGCAACAATTTGTAATGATTTGTCCTTAAACCCACTGATAAATGCAGTTGCCACCTTTCATCAAGGAAACTTGAATTTTCAATAGGTGAAGAAGACCACAAAAGAAAACCACAACCAATCGAAATACAGAGTTGTGGAACCCAGTTACAATGGATACATCTACAAAATACCTTCACCTCTAGAGCTCAGGGAACACTGTAAAATAGAGATGAAAAGAGCCAGAGACTTGGGTACTTTCCTAGACTATCACATCTCATAGAAATATAAGATGCTACACACTTAAGAGTCTCATTAACGTGCCTTCCTAAAGGTGAGCCTATAAGGATGACAGCAATGAATACTTCCTCAGGGAGAGAGAAAAGATCTGAATCTTTTCTCTGAAAAGAGCTTCAGTCTCATACAAAGAACATTAGGCAATGGAGAAAATCTGAAAAAATGAGAGAAAACCTTCCTCAAAGAAGAGCACATAAGTTGGTGGTCAAGTGCCAAATTGTTACCCCTAAAAATATACATACAGTAACATTACAAGGGCTGAATGAAATATATGTTTGCATGTACATGTGTATGTGTGCATGAATCTATGTATATGTGTATGTTTATACATATAATAGCATGCTTTCAATAACAATTAGTTTTTATTTTAAATAGAGCAGAATTTGAATGAGAGAGGGTAGGGCTATGGGAGGACTTGGGGAGAAGCAAGCAAAGGAAGAATGTTGTAATCAAATTATGGTCTCAAAATTATAAAAATTAAAGAAATCAACCAAGTAGAAAGGCTCAAAAGTATGACTCCACATTAATAATGAAGAAGGGAAAGTGAAGAAAGTATTATTAGATGTTCTTGAGCAATTATAGTCTCTGGCTAAAGAATCTTTTACACATATCACTTCATTTTATCTGGTAATCCTTAAATTATTTAACTGTGTACCTAGAAAATGAATAAGGGAAAAGAAGATATGAATAGAAAACCACAAATTTTATGGACATGTGTATGTACTTGCAGTCAAGTATATGTGTACAAATCCTTAGCAATTGTACCGAGAACTTATCAAGGCAAAACCTAAATATGTATGTCACATTAATTTAATAATTTTTAATATTTTTAATTGATATAAAATTACAACATTTCCATCACTTTCTTTCTTCTAGCTCATTCCACCTGCTCTCCACAAAGGACTCCCATGTTACCATCACTCTTAAGATGATAGTCCTTTTATCTTTGATTATATTGTTACCTGTATATGTAACACACACACACACATTCTCTCACACACATTATCACTTTGCATTGTATGTTAAACAAATGACTCATCTCCTCTTCTGTGAGAGTTGAATCTAATTAGACAGCTTATGATTGCCACCCATATATGAGTGACACTTTTTGGATTTTATTGTTATCTTGCCATGCTTATATCATGGTTCACAGTTGTTATAGATGGGTAGAATTATTTAATTGCTTCTTTTCCTATTATGGTTTGAATGAGAGTGGCTCCCATTGGCTCATATATTTGAGTGATTGATCACTTGTGGGTGGAAATTTCTTGGAAAGAATTAGGAGGTGTGGTTGTATTGGAGTATATATGTCACTGAGGCTGGGATTTGTGCTTTCAAAATCTATGCTAGACTCATTCTCTCTCTCTCTCTCTCTCTCTCTCTCTCTCTCTCTCTCTCTCTCTCTCTCTCTCTCTCTCTCCATCTTGCTGATAAGATGGAAATGCTCAGCTACTGCTCCAGTACCAGTCCTCCCAGATAACATACTGCTCACCATAATGATGATTATGAATTCACTTTCTGAAACTATATGCAAGCCCCCAATTAAATGCTTTTTTCTGTAAGTTCCCTTGGTCATGGTATATCTTCATAAATATTGAAGAATAAGACATTCCACTAGTAGCTTGCATAATATTTTCCGGAACAATCAAACCCAAGTCCTCTGAAAGAGGAATCAGTGTTTTTAACTACTGAAACATCTTTCCAGTCCCATGTACACATGCAAATTCTATCTCCTCTATGAAACAGCAATTGCCAAAATTCAGCAGTGAGCAAAAGAGTCCCATGAGTCACTCCCTATTTCTTGACTGGTTCTTGAAGTGTCAAATCTTGTACAAGCCAGTGCAGTCCAGTGTAGCTCCTAGAAGTTGGGACTGCAATGTTTATTTCACACTTGGAAGTTAGTAATCTAAAAGACTTTTTCCTTGTCTTTTAGATCTTATATTCTTTCTCCTCCTCCTTGTGTGATATTCCCTAAATTCTGGAGGGAATAGTACAAATATTCTATTTAAAATTTACGACACAACCCCTCCCTTATCCTTAGTCCTTTGAATAACTAAGAGTCTCTGCAGTTATCATTGTCTTTAGCATAGAGAAAACTTTCTTATTAAGGTGGGAATAGCAATTTTCTCTGAGGATAAAAATAAGCAGACATTTAGAAGGACCTTTGGTGTCATGCCAATTTAGGTAAACTATAGTCATCAGCTTTTTGACAATGTTTATTCTCTCAGACACTTTTTTTTCTTTTGTAGTTGGCTTCAAATCCAATTACAGAATAGAAGGTGGACTATCCTGCTTGGTAGTTTAGTATTGTAATCAATATTGTTCATCAATGGATAAACCTGATGACTTTCATCCCATATAAGTCTGTGCAGCATCTTCCAGCATTCTGGAAACTGGACATCAAGGAGGAAACTTTCACCTCTGTTCTGGTTTGTTTTCTCTTTATCTTGCAATTGAGGTATATAGTATCATGAGTATTAAAATTTATCATTTAGTTATTGTAAGCAACCAAGAAGAATGACAAGAAATGATATTTAGTTGGAGACCTCTGGGGACTTCATTATCTACAGCTTGTAATGACATAACCCATTCTAGTATTGGGACTTCTGTGTAATGCCTCATTGTTTCTATAGGCAGTATTATACAACTAAGCTATCTCCTTTCTAATTCATTTCACAACTTATGGGGTTTCCTTGATTGATTCTTTAAGCTATGTTTTAAATTTATTTCTTTTACTTTTTGAGATTATATCATAACTACCTCATTTCCCATTTCTCTTTCCTCATTCATACCCTCCCATACACACCTCCTTGTACTCTTTTTATATGAACACATATCCTGTAGGAAACTGCAGGAACCAGGGAAACAAAAAGGGACCATTGTTTGATTGTGGAACTTGAGGGGCAATAGACAAAGAATAGTGGGATACAAGTGAGCTGGTGGGATAAATAGGAAAAATAGAAGCCCTAAAAAGAGGAAGAATAGGAAATAAATTAGGCTTTTCAATTTGCTTTAAATGTTGTTTTCCATGTTGATTTTCATGCTTGTTTTTCAACCATGTTTCGTTTTGGTTAACCACCTCCATGACACTGGTGACTCACCCATCTCCTCAGTGACATTCCCACTTATCCTTTCTAGCCCCATATTCCTGTATCTTTCATGTCACCTATGTTCTACTAACAATCTTTACCTAAGGCATCGTCCGTAAATTATCTCTTTTTCATTTAATGGTTGTTATAAGTATTTTAATTTAAACATATAGATTTCAGAGTCATACAGCACTTATCTTTCTGAATCTGATTACTTTCTGTTTGTCTTTCTTAGTCAGCATAATGTTTCCAGTTTTCTCAATTTACCTTAAAATAGCATAGCTTAATTTTTCTTTATATATGAATAAGTTCCTTTCTGTAAATATACCACATTTTCATTATCCATTCACTGGTTAATAGGCTGTTTCCATTTCCTAGATCTTGTGAACAGAACAACAATGAGGATGTATCTCCAAGGCATATTTTGAGTATATCCCAGAGGGGTAAGGTGAAGATAGCTGTGCATTTTAATAGTAGTAATGTTAGAGTTTTGTAGAACACCCACATCGATTTCAGGAGTGTCTGTACCAATTTTGTAGTTCCATGGCAGTAGACATTTGTGCTGTCATTTGGTTTTTTGATCATAATCATTCTAAGTACAGGAAGGTGGAATCTCAAGCAATTTTAATTTGTAATGTCCTTGTGGTTAACAAGTTGGCCACTGTCTACTGTGTTTATTAGCTATTGTATTTTTTCTTTGGTGAATAAGCCTGAGTAGGGCAACAGATTCCTAAGAGATTATTATGTGAATAATATTCCTTTATTTGCATTAATTTATTCATGTATTCAACAATGAGAAAATGCACTCCATAATTTTTATTTTCTAAATATATCAATGATTTACAAGTCATTTTCTTAGGTCTAATCATGATTTGAAGAAATAAATAGCAGTCGAGTTAGATATTTGGATGTACCAGAGGTGACATTAAACATACTCTGTGAAACACATTTTGTTTTGTAAGGAAATGGCCGTATTCAGCTAGAGCAAGAAAGACTGGTGTGTAAGCTGTAGTCATCTTCAGATACCTTGAAAAGCTGTCAGTGAAATGCCAATATATATTTATTCTCTGCTTTAGCATGGGAGCAGTGATCAATGGTTGACAATTTTAGGAAAGATTCTTGGTATAGGGCCTTAACACAATCAGCGGTGGAGAAATAAAAGATAATGATAACAGAAAAGGAGGATATCTTTAACAATTAAGAGACTGTGTATATGGAAGAATAAACAAACGAAACTTTGCTATAGACATCAGAGCCACTGGTTGAAAACTAGGACAGTGAGTTACAGTGTTTGAGGCACAAGCAAAATGCTATTACAGAAACACATGATACCTCTTTCCCTTGTCTTAATCAGATCTTTCCATTATGAGACCCCGACCTCAGGACTGGGAAAACTTTGCCAACAAAACAACAATACTTCATGACACACGAATGATAAGAAAATGTAAGGCTAACTCTGCATAGCAAATGTGCCAAGGATGAGCAACATTCCCTGGAGACGTCTTCTCTTTTTAAAGATAAGAACACACTTGGCTTGTGAAGATGTTCAGAAGAGCATTGCAGGTGGAGGGGGAGCAAGAGTAGCTACTTGATGGTAGATAAAGGCCAACTGTGGGTTAATGGCAGAAAGGTACACAGTAAACCTAGAGCACAGCTTTAAAGGAATGTTGGGAGCTTAACGGTGAGGCTCTGAAAAGAAAAGTCTGTATATATGACCAAGAACCAGATTGTTATGTGCACAATGGCTTGCACATGATTGTTCTAAAGCAACAGGCGCTCATTGAAAAGGAATTTCTAGGGCAATTGTAAATTCAGATTATTGTTTTGAAAATATTGTTCCAGCTGTGCAGGAGAAAGAATAAACTTAAGAAGCAAAATAGAAATAATTGTAGGTCACACGTAATTTTCCATTACTATTCATTAACATACTTCATTTTGAATTATTTATTTGAAAGTATAATTGAGGTAACAATGTAGGTATTTTTGTAAGTTACAACATGAACAAAAATAGTATTTTTTTTGGTCTGTAAAAATTTTACAGGTTTTATGCATATGTAATGGAGCCATACTTACTTTTCCATCCAGTTAGTAACCAAAGATAACATACAATTTTTCTAGTGGTTTACTTAAAAATAACCTTTCATTTAGTTAATGCTATAATATCAGGTAGACAGAATCCCTTCTTTTTATAGATCAGCAGAATATATTTTATTCCACGATCAGATGAAATATCAATCTACTTCAACAATATTTTAAGTATATATTTTTATTTTAGTTTGAAAGTCAAATGCTTATTTATTTTAATATAATTGGTTGAAACTTAATAACCCAATTTTAATTCATTATTTTCCTTCCAGATTTTTCACTCCGAAGTTTACTTTTCTGGTAGAAACCTTGTTTGAGCAGTATTGAAAATGTGTGTAGAATTGAACATAAAATATATAAGAATATTGGATTTTATTTTTAAATTAAGGTGTGGACAGATGGCTGTTTTAATATAGATCAGCACATTTACCAAACCATGTAGTTATTCAAGTTTCCTATCTTCTTGCTTAGCCAGAAACAAGTACTTGTTAAGGTCCAGTTAATTCTTATGAGTTATTCCAATGCTAGTCCATGATGCCAGGCCTTGTCTTCAACATAGAAAAGAACTTATTGCCCTACTTACTTTCTGGTACTATTGGGGAGACATGAAATTGAAACCTTGTGTAGTGGACACTTCCTGGAATCTATGAGGGTGACTCAAGTGAGGACTACTGGTAATGGAGGATATGGAGACTGAACTAGGCATCTTTTGCAGGCTTCCAGTGGTGGGACTGAGTTGCACTCTGTTGAACTGTTTGCAGAGGAGGTTTCATGAAGATCCCTAAATAACCCAGGCTGCTGTGAGGATAGACGGTCCCTTTCTGACACTGGAACCTCATTGCCAAGGACAATATTCACAGAGAATGCTAAATGTAGTGGTTGAGCTGGTGCCTACATGGAGCCTTCAGCCATACAATTCAGTCTTTTTGTTCCGAGAAGGTACTCTGCAGGCTATGGAAAAAGAAATCTAGATATGTCCCCAGACATAAAATGATAGAACTACAATAATCTGTCCTACCTTCAAAATGTGGTGGGGTAATGCAGGCACAGAACTTCTGGGAACGGTCAAGCAATGTTTGTTTTAACTTGAAACCAAGTGCCCAAGAGGTGATCCATGCTCCACACTTCCTGTATGGCTAGGAACAAGATACTGGATAGCCCTGAGACCTAGGATAGAATCAAACATGCTCAGAAAAAAATTCAATAGAATGATTCCTAATAATATTCTGATATACTCATAAGTCTGTGATTTGTTCAGTTGTCATAGAGAGGCTTCCTTCAGCAGCAGATATGAGCAGATGCAGACACTCATAGCCAGACATTATTCAGAGAGAGGGTCTAAACTGGAGGACTCCATCCATTTTCTTCTCCTCAGGGAATCATACAGAAGAGGGAAAGAAAAGAATGTAGGAGTCAGAGGGAATGGAGGAAACTAGGAGAACATCACTCACTGAATCAACTAAGCAGGACCCAAATGGACTCACGGAGATTGAAGCACTAATCACTGGCCCTTCATGGGCCTTCCCAGGGTCCTCCACATATATGTGATGCCTGTTAACATGATTGTTTGGTGTGAATCTTAGCAGTGGGAGTGGGTGTATCGCTGACATTTTTACCTGCTCTTGTGCTTTTGGAACTTCTTTCCTTCTCTTGAGTCACCTTGTCCAGTCTTGACATGATGGCTATTGCCTTGCCTTATTGTACTGTATCTTTTATTTTTGTACTCTTTGGCTGTCCTCTTTTGGAGGTCTGCTTTTTTTTTTTTCTGAAGAAGAAGCAAAGGGGATGTAGATCCAGGGGTAAAGGTTGGTGTGTGTGTGTGTGTGTGTGTGTGTGTGTGTGTGTGTGTGTGTGTGTGTGTTACATACTCAAATATGTAACTCTTGAAGATAGTGGTCTAGATGGCAATGCTCTGTCACAATATCACAATGCTGTTTAAATACATGCTCGTAGGAGTTCCAATTCACATTTTGTATAACATGGTAGCTTCTCATTTTATAACTAAATATTTTTACAGATCAAATATTTCTTTATTTTATCTTTATAGGTCATGTCGACTTACTGTTAACTGGCAGTGTAGGTCAAGCTCCATGAGTGGCCCCTTCCATCTGGGACAGTTTTGAACATCAGTCACCAGAAAAACTTTGGTAGTATATGGAATTTAATTAACACAGACACCCATAGTTGGTTAATGTACAGAGAACAAAATAATGTGTAGTGCTCAGTCCTAAATTGGACCTTCATATTGTACTGCTATCCCCAAGTTTCAGGGATCTTTGTGGACAATGGGAAAGGATGAGGAGGTGTTGGATAACTTCAAGGACACATTTGTTTTGCAGAAACAGCAGGGCGGAGACACTTAACTCACAGTAAGCATGACAGCAAAATCCCTGTGTAAGCTCCAGTCAAACAGATTGTCAGCAACAAATGGGGAGGTGAGTACATAAGCCCAACATAAGATGAGGAGCTACTCATATGTGACTGCTGCTAGAAAAGGAGAATAAGGTTGTTTTTTCTATTTTTTGCATTTTGGTGCGTTTTCTTATGATGTGACTGCTGGTAGTCTAACCACACCTTAGAGCTGGTCCCAATTCCAAGACAATCTGAGCAACACAAATTAGACTCAATGAGGAAGTAAGCGATAAATAAATAAGTAACCTCAAATTGTTTGGGAAGAAATGGAATGGTAGATAGAATGGCTAGGAGAGACATCAAGGGGGTTATAAACATGTTCAAAATACATGGGATAAAATTCCATGTATTATTAATAAAAAATAAACAAAATATTAATAAACAAAGCAAAACATTTAAACTTAAAAATGCAATAAAAATGTACAACTTAGCATTTAGACTTCTAATGTTATTATATTTCTCTATTTCTTGTATATTTCATTATTACTGTTTTTAACGTACAAAGCAAACATTCATCTTTCTAGAATTAATCCACAGAATCTATGAATATATTAAGAACATGATTTTTAAATCTCAAATTAAGCCACTGAGGGGCCCAGGTCATTACTTTGTGACTCTAACAATGCGTTGATTGAAGAGCTGAAAACATTACTTTCCTGGGAAGATAATCCTTTGAGAAAACTTGCCATTTGTGAAACATTCAGTCAGTAGAAACAAATCTTCATTACTCTGAAATTAGGCTATGGGTATTTATGATATATTTGTAACAGGATGGACTATAGACAAAAATGTCTTAAATTTTATTGAAAAACTAAAGGAAATTTTTATATATGGAGTGTTTTGTTACTTTCTTGGGTGTCTGAGTCCAACTTCAATAAAGATACCACTTACCTGGGTGGCGGCAGAGGATAGAAAAACAAGTAAAGAGAACAATAGCACAAGAGAAAATAATAAAACAAAAACATTGGATATCACCGGGAGGGAGTTCCAGTGAATACGGAATTGGCCACATTTAATTTCCCATACACTTTTATACTCCAATACAACAGGGGCGAGAAGGCAAAAGACTGCTTTAACATGATACAACTAGAACAGTTACTTGCTTCAATACTTTGAGACATCATAACATTACTTCATGAGAAAAGCATTCTGTTGTATAGGGAGTGAACTCATCCTAGACCAAGTATCCTGAAGGCTACTTAGGTCAAATCTCCTAAATCAAAAGGAGGAGGAGAAGTATAATAGAATTTGCTGACCTTTGGTCAGGGTGGAGTGGTTCTACCTGTATGAGCTATCTTAATGTTCAAGACATCAAGGATGTCCTAGGTCCCTGTGTATAGCAACACTTGTTGACAACTTTGAACAGCTTAAAACTCTCTGACCTTCAAACAAGGTGGAAAGGGCTCACATTTTGGGACCTCCACATATTCCTCCCTTTTTATTAGTTTTAATAAAGGCTGAGTTTCTGCTCCAGGACAGATGGTCGTGTTTTTCCACACTTGCTTGCATTTGGTACATGTATTTCAATCATGTCTTAGATGCCTGGCAGGGTGGGGGGGAGGGAAGGGTATCACCCATCTCTGACTGCTGATCTCTGTAAGCAAAGGGTTAAGAGAGAAAGCACCTCTAGGCACCCTGAACCTTTGAGCCAACTTTTTTTCAATGGAGTTTACCAATAACGAGAAAATCATGTGCAAGCAGATGATGCTTTGTGAAATTCTTGCTCGTATGGCTACAGTGTCTCCTAATAAAAGAAGTGGAGGAGCACGAGGGGTGAGAGAGCCCTTTTGGTTGGCCTAGGATATTTCTTAACAGTTTTTAGCAGCATCAACATCTAAATTCATCTTATTAAACCTGTCAAATCAAAGAACCTTTAGGCTACCATCCTCATCTCTGAGGAAGGGCTTCAGTCACTCTGCAATGAGTCTTTGTTTCCTCAGAGGGGAACTGAGTTCTCAATTCTCAGGTTCTTTCAACATTTCAACAGCAGATTGAACATTTCCCCGCCAATCTGAGTTCTTTGTCCCAAAATATAAAACAATCAAATGTTCAGTTGGCATTTTTTGGCTGGTTCCAAGCTAAGTCAGACTAACTAGGTCACAACTATTCCATCAAGAAGCAGGGAATCACCATCACCTTCCCTTTTCAGACTGAAAAACGATAGTGTAATTCAGGAACAGGTTTAGGAACCCTTTTCTGCTTCTTCTGTGGTGTCCTCAGGGCTGGGATCCTTTTGCTGTACATGCAGTTATCACATCAAGCTTCATTTTCCTTCTGTGAATGAAAGCACAGCCCTTGACTCCATATTAATACAGCATTGGGTCCTTTCCATAATCAGTGTAGGGGTCTTTTTACCTTGCTTTAGTGAAGGTCACTATGGTGCCATCATGCCAAAAGCTATCAGGAGCAGACTGCTCATGGGTATCCATATTTAAGTTTAGAGTAAAAGGCACATAGTTTTGTAGTGACTGATGGGATAATCCTTGTTGTTTATTTATCTTTTGAAGTTGTGTTGTATGGGCACACAATTTGCTTGCTTTTTTAGAGACATCATTTTGGTTAGCAGCTTTCGTGAGCTTCCTGGGGGCATTAGGATATTTAACTTCCCTTAATAATCTCATGGAGGGGCTTAAGATCCATTGTACACAACAATAAGTAAGACCATAACCATTGACTGTCTTATTAAATTTTGTAGGTTATCATTCTAATCCCAAAATAAAATTCTGCCTATCTGATAAACTCACAAAATTAGCTTGCTCGTTGACATTTTCACAGATACCTGTCTGGGTGTGGCAGAGCTGTGCTGCTTCTTATAGCTGTTGGCCAGGTGAGACCAACTAGCTTGACTGTCATACTGAGAACCAGGAGCTCAGCAGAAGCTGGGCCTCATGGTGGGGCACAAGTCATGTTTTCCACTGGGGAGTTGGGACCAGGAGACCGATCCCTCAGTTGCCTGCTGTGGGCACAGGCCATGCTTTTTATGTTTAGCAGTCCTGTCAGAGGTCAGTGCTAGAGGCAGTGGACAATTGACAGGCTCCCAGGTGTCGGCCATAGCAGTGGTTCTAAGACCACTACATCCACAAGTTTAGGCGACTATAGCCACATCATTTTTTATTACCTCTGCTTTTTCATTTTAAATCTTGTAATCACAGAATTAGGAGAGTTTTTAAATCTCCTCCTCTGTTAAAAGCTGTAGATTTTCCCATATAGGTTCAGACTGATCATAATCACCAAGTTCTATAAAAGCTTCCTCATCTGGGAGTTCCCTAGGTTGTGCACTGTCTCACTTCTAATATGTTTAGGGGGAAGTCCCACCTGTCACTCAGGCTTCACTCCAGGCTTTCCTGTCTCTGCTGCAGGGTGCAGGCCAGACTCCTTAAGCTGGCAACAGAGTGTGTGTAAGTGCGGAGGCCATTGCTGAGCCATGTACCTCATTTCCTTCTCTTTCTTTCTTCCAAGTCACTCAGCAGTGTCCGGTGCCATGGCTCCATGACCACAGCCTGGATTTGCAGCACAGGCTGAGTGACAAAGTCCTGTGCTCCCTTCATTCTTACACCCTCAGCACCACTGCATGCCTGGGACAAAGGCAGGGTCACACATTGACCTCTCAAAGTGTTGCTACAACCGGAAGGCAGGGTGCATACACCACCAGTGAGGTGAAGGATGCATACACTATCTACAAACTCCAAAAATCTCTGATGTTGTTTCTGCTCCACCCCAGCTCCTCTGGGTATTAAAATATATTCAAGCAACTGCAAAGACAGTTGAACACTGTTTTGTCCCTTATTTACAAATATTACTTGAAAATTTTATGCCTGATATTTTTTGCCCCACCTTTTTCTTTCCTTTTCTATTTCCAAATGCTTGTTTCTCACATCTACACCTTCAGTGTAATTTTCCTTATGCGGCGTCCCACATGTTTCTTCCCTGTATGCTGGCCATGCATCCCTGTGTTTCAGGGTTCACTTGTTGCCCCATGCTGGGCACTTTTTTTTGGAGTTCTTTGAGAAGGATAAAATTTTACTTGAGGAGTTATTGATTTAAAAAATGACAAAGAACTTATTTGATTGTCTACCTAAGGCCTTTTTTTGGGGGTCCTCCATTGTCATTGAGGGTCACATTTGCCTTTTATTGGGTAGCACCAGGCCTGCAATGTTTCAGAAGATATTGTGGATTAGGAAATCTGTAGGAAGACAAACCTTCCTCAGCCTGAGCACCTAGGCGGTCGATTCCATTTGATTGTTTGCCCCCATTTGGAAATCTTCAGTTTAGATGAAAGGCAGTTTTCCCGGTGGTTAGCGCTTTCACTTGATGAAGCAGATTGTGGATGGATGTTGTTCTGTTCCCATCTGTCCTCTGTCTTCTTTGGAGGAAATAGAGTGCTGCTTCTAGGAGACAACCTGTCTCTCTGTTATGAAAAGTCTTTTAATAATTAAACATTTGAATGTCATATTCCCCAGATCTCTGAGGTGTTAGGACTGTTTATCAGGTAAAGATATGTTATAACTACAGCATAGGATTTGCCTGGAGAGCTGAGTCCAGGCTTGACTGTATTGGTGTGTAACTCAACAGGTGAGATTTATACTTGTGAAAGACTGTTTGCAATAGAAGCTTAGCAGTAGAACTGACAATAGTGAAGAACAGCTTAATGTGTTTTAAAGTAGGGTCTGATTGCATATACAGTATTTCTATAAGAGAATTAAAAGTGACAGGTCATGTAGCTGACTAAGGGTGGGGCCTCATGTGGAGAACCTGCCGCCTATACTCTTTGACTCAGGGCAGAAACTTACTAGTCTATGGCTCCTCCCTTGGTTAAGCTCAAGGAAAATGGCAGCAGTCATGGTTGTCCACATGGGGTAGCTCTTTAAATTTAACTGTCTTCTGGTAGAAGTTAGAAATGTCAGCCTCTTTCCCACGAGTGAGGCAAAAAAAAAAAAAAAAACCACACACACACACAAAAAATCCTGACTAAGGACATCATTTATTTGTCCACAAGATGATGGGGGCAGTTGCCTGAGAGGCACTAGACTGAAAGGGAACAGTATCTTGAACAGGATCCACAGATCCAAGGGAACCTGGGCCCAAAAACCGAATGCACCACTCAGTGAGTGCAGTGCTAAGGGGAGAACCCTAGAAAGGGCTGTGGCCACAGAGGCACTAGGCAAAAAGGGAACAATATACTGAAAAGGATCTGTAGAGCCATGTGACCCAGGCCCCAAAAGCGAATGCACCACTCACTGAGTGCAGTGCTAGGGCTGAGCCCAAGAACCTTGCTCATGGGAAATGGCAGAGGTAATCTTACCAACTGTCCTAGCCGACAGATGGAAAGTTGGGAAGTGGGATGGTAGAAGGTTCAGGTATAGGATTTTTGCCCACAGCACAACAATGGCAGAAACAGGGCTCCATGAATGGAAGAAAGACAAATTCCTCCACTGCAGTGGAAGGCAGCATGGGGGAGTACTGGCAGGACAGAATGCCTGCTTTACACATCATGCTGGGACCCAGAGCAGGGTCCATAAAACAGAGTGGCCCAGCAGTGGTGGGACAGTTTAACACGGGTATGATTACATAATGAGAATGAAAAACAGAAAAACAAAGAAAAAGTAGGCTGCAATTCCAATCAACAATCACTAGCAGACTGTAAGCAGATAATAGGCAGATATGTAGTTTGATATCTGACTGGGGTTGGCACAGTTTCCATGAGTAAGATAGGAAGATCCAGAGGCCAAACTTCAGCATCCTGGAAATTCAGGATGGACTGAAGCTCAAGCTGGCTTTGAGTCATCACTCAAAGTCCAGGGGCATTGAGAATAAGTAGGTGGGCACAAGCCCAACTCCTATATCATCATGTGGAGGCAGAGGCCTGAGCAAGGGGCTTTAAGCCTGACAAGCAAGTGGTTGACCAGTACTGGGCAGTACCACTGCCAGGTGATTGCACACACATGGAGGCATGACCAGATGTATGGGATGAACCTACCATTTGAGGTTAGGTATAGAATTCCCCAGATATTAAGTGGGAAAAATGGCCATATAGAAGAAGAGTTAGAAATTTACATGATCTCTAGCAGTCCTCAGCTGCAAGGAATAGCCTGCCAAGTTCACAGAACCAATGTTATCATTCATAAAGAGATGGGGCCCAAGGCTGGTTCCACAAGGAGCTGCGGTCCCATGAGGGGCACCCAAGTCCTCGGTGGGTCCCCATCAAGTGGCCTGAGGCCTCAGAAAGAGAGAGACAGCCAAATAGATAATGCCATGAAAAGCAAGCGGGATATAAAATTTATTTAATAGCTTATGGAGGAGAAAGAGAAGGAGGAAGGGGAGAAAGGGGTAGAAGAAAGAGAGGCAGGCTGAAAAGGAGGCAGGAGATCAGTTTGCTTTGGCAGAAGGGGAAAGGGGAGAGATTGGGAGTGGGCAGGGCTTGCCTCTTAAAGGGACAGGGTACACACGTGACAGACCGAGCCAGCAGATTACAACAGAAGACACGAGTAAAAATAATAAAACAGAAACATAGGATATGGATGGAGTACTATTCCAATAAGTACTGAAATGGCTGCATTTAATTTTCAATATACTTTTATACCCCAGTACAACCGGGGCAAGAAGGCAAAAGACTGCTTTAATAAGATACAAGGGACAACTAGAACATTTACTTACTTTAATACTTTGAGACATCAAACCATTACTTCATGAGAAAAGCATTCTGTTGTTTAGACAGTGAACCCATTCTAGGCCACGTATCCTGAAGGCAGCCACTCTCTAAGTCAAACCTCCTAACAGAAGTATGCTAGAATTCTCTGACCTTTGGTCAGGATGGAGTGGACCTGTAGAGGTCATCATAGTTTCCAAAACACCAACTAACCACACTCTTGGTCAGGGTGTGTAGACACACATGCTGTCTACAGCTTTGAACAAGCTAAAACTCTCTGATCTTTAGACAGGATGGAAAGGGATCACAGTTTTGTTTCTCCATACTTGTGGTCATGATGGGGTTCATTTTCTCTTCTTGTAAAAAGCAGGAGAAATCTCTACCACAATAGTAGAAGCACTGAATTCTGGAATACAGCAGAGAGCAGAAAGAAACAACTGGTAAAGAGAGGCTTTCATCAGAGATGCGAAAATGAAAGCACCCACAACAATCACATATAGACAAGAAAGACATCTGCAAAGCAGAGGTGGGACTCTGGTTCCAGAAAATTTCAGTTTTTCTTATATGGCTGGATATGACTAGGTTTGCCTTTTTTTCTAAGTATTTTAAGTACCATCCTTCGCTAATTTAGGGCTAGTGGCTAACTGTCAGATAAATATTTCTGATTCACCCTAAGCTGCCTTGTACTGCTTTGAACTCATAGGGCCCAACCATAGGCCGGGTTGTGGGAAGAGTTGTGGCCTTACTGGTGGAACAAAACCTGGAAGTCTTTATTTTAACCTGTCAGGCTTTTCTCTTTGGTCATGGTGGTGAGGAGGAAGCCTGTTATCTTTCAAGTTCACCAGCTTTATGCCTAGTCATGGCTTCTCTCCCTATCTGTCTGCCTACCAGGGTATCTCTCTAATTTCCAGTTTCTTAGTTTGACCTATAGTTCTTCAATATTTCAAAGGCCCAATAGAAATACTGTATTTGTATATAAGGGAGAGGCTCTCACAAGGCAATACTGAAAGTTTTGCTGACTTCCTTAGCAAATCAGTTATAACCTCATATACAAGACAAATATAATTTTATATTGAATAGAGGGAAATCTATTGCTGAGAACTACAGAAATTTATTAAGTTAAGTTGTACATCTATAAAATGAGCTTGGCTAAAGTCTTACAGAGAGAAATATATAATCATAGAATTCTGTGTTTGAAAATATTTTTGTGCTATATTAGTACAAGTGAAATTCACTAAATCAGTGAATTAGATGAGTGTGACTCACTCAGAAAGCTATGCATATCTCCACAATCCAGAAATATGGAAGTATAAAGAGAATGGAGGGAGATTGTGTGGTTTCTATTTTCTTGATACTGTATGGGAGAGAATTTGAATCAATGTAGTCAGGAGCTTGTGCTGAGAATGTAGGGGAGTAACCAAGAAAGAATGTGAGGTAGTGGTCTAAGGGAATTTCCTGGATTTTGAATCCAAAGATGTAATTCAAGTGGAATTTATGCATGTCATATTTCAAACTGGCATGATTCCCCACATGTATTCGTAATTCAAATATTGTAAATTAATTATGTCTCATCTAGTACACTTAGCTGGCATTTTGTTTAGAAGAAAGTTTTTTTCCTGTTTATTTTTTTCCAGGCCCCCCCGGCCTCCCCACCCCTCCATCTCCCCACCATCCCCCTGCTTTCTTAAGATGGGGCAGGATACCCTGCCCTGTGGAAAGCCCAAGACCCTCCCCTCTCCATCTCGGTCTAAGAAGGTGTGCATCCATATAGAATAGGTTCCCTAAAAGCCATTATATGCAGAAGCGATAGATAGGTCCCTGTGCCATTATCATTGGCTTCTCAGTCAGTCCCCATTGGGAACCACATTCAGAGAGTC
>JAQHUG010000086.1:335439-391242 GCA_028555095.1 Dicrostonyx torquatus
GAGGTATAGGAATTGTGTGTGTGTGTGTGTGTGTGTCAATGGAATGTTTTTACTCTAAATTTTTTGTATACATTGCCTTCATGGTATCTACCTTTTCCCTTTTTGTCTCTTCACTATGGCAGAATTTTAGTTTGGTTCATTTTATTAAATATCTAGTAACTGCATTTATTCTCTGAAAATTGCACATACACACAAACACACACAGTGTTTTGATTATATCTACATTCCACTACCTCCTTCAGGAATGCCTAACATTTCTCATTTCCTACTTAATTTTCTGTATTGTTATTATTATTATTGATCTGCTTATTCTAATTAATATTTTCTAGTTGTGCAACAGTGTGGGGCTATTCAGTGGGCCATGACAAAACTATCAAAAGTCACTTCTACAAATAAATCTCCCTTTTTTCAGCAACCATAAATTATAAATAGCTCCTTAGTTTTCAGTAGGATCCCAAGAGGTCCTCCCCATTCATTCTAAAAGTTAAACTGTCTTAATTTTGTTTAGGTCTTATGCAGACAGTCATACAATATAAATGGTCATGCCATTTGCAGATGACAGTTGTTCATAGCTCTCTACTCTGCACCCCAACTTTTATGATGTTCTCTGAACCTTGGGTAGAGGTAAGCTGACATAGATGGCCTGTCTATAACTGAGCAATCACAACAACTTACTTGTAGCCTATTGACCAGTTTATGCATTAACCATTGCCCATGACAAAGAGGAATTTTTGCAGATAAGGTTCAGAGTATCACAAATGTGTGAGTATAAACATAAATATGTGAAACAATACTAGAATGATGCCCCTCTACCCCTGTCCCGGGCCTATGATCTTCTAGTCAAGGCCTTTGTCCAAGTTTACTGTACCAGACATGAAATTTTTCCTAAGGAACAGGCCTCAAATCCAATCAGGAGCAGTTGGTACTTTTATAATCATTGTGACATCACTGGACCAGCAGGTATGAATTTCTCTGATTGCCAGCATTGTAGGATTCATGGTCCAGAGCTATATAAGATCTTCTTGGCTCTTATCTCCTTGAAGCCTGCTCAATACCTTAAAGCACTATGAAAACTTGTACAAAACCGATCCCTTCTCTGTTTCTCCATCAACAATAAAACTGTAATCATTAAGCTGAGATAGGCCAGGAGTAGAAGTTGTAGGCCTCAAAACTGTTCACACAAAGCAAATTAAGAGCCAGATATATAATCCTGAATATTTATTGCAAGGAGTTCATTTCAACATATAGATATATTTACTTATCTTCTCAATAAGCTTTTGAACCACCTTAAAGGTCCATGCACAGAGGACTGGATAAAGAAAATATGTTATATATGCAATAGAGTTTTATTCAGCCTTATATAGGAAAGAAAGTATGTCATTTACACAAACATAGATGTAATTAAAAATAAATAACAACGAAATTAAGTCAGTCTTATCAAAACACATATAGCATGTTTCCCTAATTTATGGCTCCAAGATTTTAAACAGAATATAAAATTTACGCATTTAAAATGAAATGAAAGTGAGACAGGATTTAAATAGAAGGGCGTAAATACCAGGATAAAAGGAAGCATGAAGACTATGAGGAGAATATGGATATAGTATACATTATACTTTATTATGGGAATCTTCTTAAAAACCAGTACTATGAACAATAAATATAAGATAATAAAAATGGATTCAAATTTTAAAAGAAAAATATTCTCACTTTTCTAGTTTTTGAACATGGATATCATTAAGTACTATACCCACTGAGGCTTCATTTACTCTGTGGTCCTCTGTTCCAGAGACAGATTGGGGGAGGAAGGGAGGAAGTAAGGAGGAGGAAAGAAAGGGAGTGGAAGCTAAAACTTTGGCTACTGAATGCCTAGGAATTAATATGTGTTGATTATCGTTGTTATTGCTAATATTTTTTGTGCACCATTTAGCCCTCTATTACTGTGGTTGCTTTACATTCCATACTGCAAGCTTATCATTGTAGTTTTGGTTTCTTATCTTCTCTAATTGACCTATTTTGAAATTCTAACATATAAGACAATAAAAAATCTTGGCAACCTGAAAAGGAGAAATTGGAAATATGTTGATAATCTGAAACAAAAAGATGTCATAGACTGAAATTCAGGTGGAAACACTATTAGCCTTCTTCCATTAAAATCTTGGCATAGTGATTAAAAATCACTATTAAAAACTCCTGAGTTTAATGTGATCCCTGACACATCAAGCTGGAGTATATAACCCGGATTCAGAGCCAGGAACAATGGTTTCACATTAGATTCTTAGATCTGGTGGACGAGGAGTGTGAGCACTCTTGCCTGATAGTTCACTTCCTTTTTAGGTGTGCTAGTTACAGCACTCTCTTCTTAGGAAGCGTATCCCAGTTGGCTGATATAGCCATGTTTTGCATATCCAATAGTCGACATAAGCAACTCTCCAAGCCAACAATGTGCTCATTCCTTTTTTTTATTGATAATTATCTTTTACATATCTGAATAAGCTTACACTCCTGAAGGTGTAAAAATATGCCCTGGAGGTATAGCTAGCAAAAATTAACACTCCACCGCACATACTAATTAGGATTTAATTAGGGAATTAAAAAAAAAATGCCGAGCACATGTTTTTGCAAGTGCATAATCACTGACTTATTGCTTGTAGGTTTTCTACATATTTTTCATTGTAAATATCCAATTATAATTGTCATTTAGGTCAGACTGTAAAACTCAAAGTCTCACTCAGAATAACGAGAATTTGTTTCCTTAAGCATAATGTCCTCTAGGATAGTTTTATATCTTTTATATGCGGTCTATGCAGTTTCTTCCCCTGGCATTGAATTTAGGTATTGCTTTTCTTATGAAATGATGTATTACTTTTCAGCAAAGCCGCATGTCTTGTGTTTACAACCAGTGCATGGGTGGGGGGTGACAATCACAGTCCTGTTCTTGCTCCAGAGAGGTTTCTCACAAACAATGTCTGTAAAGCCACTGCTTCCTTGTCATAGTGGCTGCTGCCTGTGGGCCTCTAACTCGCACCAAACTGTTGGAGTGATTTATAGCTGATTTGTTTTGACCTGTCCCTGATAATGTTCAAATTAAAGTCACAGCTGGAAAAGAAAATAGTATGTGTCACGGATGTTTCATTGAAGGTGCAGAAACTGTTCTGAGTTTGATTTGTGACCACTGCCACAAGCTTTTAAAAGCTGCACAGTTGATGAGGGATGATGCCCAGTGCTGATTTCTTAATCACACCACCATTATGAAAATAATAGGTTTTTGTGGTAATAAGCAATACTCCCACTTGGACAGAATTTCAGGACCCTTTTGCAGCCACTTGTAATGACCACTGAACTGTTTGGTCTAATGAGTGAGAAGACTCCAACATCTTTATTCAAAAGTCACTAATGATAATTACCACCTATCACCTCATTCTCCAGAGCCCAGAACATACCTCCACAGAATCCCATTAGCAACACTGCGGGGCCACAGTCCTATCTTCCTAGTATCTCATAATTAGGTCTAATTTATATCTGATCCAAGGATGGCTTTTGTAATTTGTGTGAAATTCTTCTCTTCAGTTGTGTCTCAATATCATTCAAGTCTACATTTTTTTCTTAAATATTCTATTGTAAAACTAATAAATATGACCAGTGACAAAATAGTTAGCAAAAATCAATAATGGTGTTTATCTATACAGTATCTAGTTAAGACTAAAGAATAGAGTTGACCTAATGAAGTAGTTTCCCATATGTCAGCAGGTGTTAAACCTCCAGGAGTGAGTTTCAATGTGACTGGGTGGTTAGGCACTAAAATAAGAGAGAGGATAAGGTATAGTAGGTAGACAGTTGGTTGAAGAGTGTGTAATAGCATGTGTGAGGATGATCTAATTTCAGCGTTCCAGTGTAACACACAGACAAATCAGCTTTTATTACAAAGTGATAGGTTAAATAATACCTAAAATGATGAAAACTATGCCATTACTACTACTACCAATAATAAATGTTAATAATAATAATAATAGACATTATTATATCCCTCTTACATACAGTTACATCCTATGCAGAATAGAGTGTTTTCACAGTTCTTAACATAAGTGCATATCTGGAATTCCTTTAAAAAGACATCAATAAATTAGCAAAGATGTTCAGTGGGGTGTGTGGATCTTGATAAGAATTTATCAATAAACAGCAAAGGATGCCTTAATATTCCACACATTCCTGGCTTTAGTCACAGTAAAGAACATGGTTGATCCAGAATCCAAGAAGCAAAAGTGAGAATGGCCCGTAAATAGGAAGCACTGTCCACGTGAGACACTAAGAGTGTTTATTCACTATTTCTTATTTATCTTCACTAAAAATGCTGAAGAAAGATTATATTTCTATTTAGGAGTAAAATAAAGTATATAGCCGGGTGGTGGTGGCACATTCTTTTAATCCCAGCACTTGGGAGGCAGAGACAGAGGCAGGGGGATTTCTTTTTTTTTTCATTGATATTTATGTTTATATCGAAAGGGAAGAATTATTTTCAGCCAAACTTCTTATTGATGGGAGGCAGGCGGATTTCTATGAGTCTGAGGCCAGCTTGCTCTTGATCTATGAGAGCTAGTTCCAGGACAGACTCCAAAGCTACAGAGAAGCCGGTCTCAAAAAAAAAATCAATCAATCAATAAACTAAAGTATATAAAGGAAAATCAATCTTAGAATTAATAAATGTTAAATATGGAGAGACAAAGTATACCATCTAAAAATACTAAGCCTTATCGGAAGAAGTCATAAAATACAATCAGGTTAAGCCAAATATTTAAGGACTGACTCAGCATGATAGAGGGAATCAATAAGATAATTGCAAGCTAAAGCTGTAATTTGTCAAAAGACATCAGAAATCAGAATGCCTAACTTGAAGATATAAACAGAGAAACTAAAATGGCATAGAGGAGTAGGAAATTAATCTTTTGAGTATATTTGATATTGACTAGACACAAACTAACACGTTCATTTTTTATATTTTTAATATAACAAAAGAAAAAGTGGATTTGTAAATTACTTAATGATGTAAAAGGAGCCACACAATAGCATGAGTTCAAGAAAATCTCAAGCAAAGACAGCTCTATTTTTATAACAGAAGACTACTTCAATAGGACATAGACCATATACTCAATATTTCAAGTTTGAACTCACTTTGAAATCAGTCTCATAATGGTCTTTAGTATAACTCCCAAATCTCTATTACCACAGCATTTTAAATACAACCAAGAAACAATTATCTGGTTGTGTCTACATTTTCTACCTCCAATCTGGAGTAATTCAACACTGATACTCTTAATTTTCACTTTACATTCATAGAAAAAATTTAAATGACAATATTTAACTCTTTCTCTCAAGAGATAGTCTATTTCCCCACACTTTAAATATAGCATGATAGCAAATAATCACATAGGAATTATTTTAATGAAAGTGTTATATTTATTATTATTTTATATGTGTGTGAGTCTGTGTCATGACACACAAGTGACAATCAGATGATAAAAATGTGGATACATTTCTCAACCACTGCCTTTGTAAATTTTCTTGGATTGAACAAAGTAAATTAGGATTTTAAGCCAGGTACCTATACTTGCTGAGAAAGGTCTCCTATGCCTCTTGTGGGAATTATGAGCTCCCGTACCAAGGAAACCTACAAAGATCCTTGGTTCTATTTGATATTGTGCTTTCTATATGAACACATAAGGCAATTTCAAGTAGGATACCAGTCAGAGAGGTCCCAGTAACACATTTTTTTTCTCTTCTAGCTCCCTCACACATGGCTTGACTCCAGGAAGCCATCCTGTCTACAAATGTGACAACGTAGAATCAAGGCATGATGACCCAGTTTGAAAGCTGCCCAGCTATTATCAACTAAATTGAGAATCTACAGAATCCCGTGCTGTATAAATGAAATCTACTTTTAGATCCCAATTCTAAGATTTCTATAATTTTAAATTTGTGGAGCAAATGCTGACCAATAAAATTAGACCATACTAAACATTCAACTTTTATTTATTTGACTCAGAAACAATAGTATTATGATATTTTAGATTATTTAAGCAAGTTTTTAGAGGCTTCATAGTAGAATAAGTGTCTGTTTTAAACAAATAATGTACTCAAAGGATTGAAATTCTCAAAGACATAAAAGGGTATAGAATAAAATTCCCTCCCACCTATTCATTCTCCAGAATTAATAGTACATTTTTCATACCTACTTGAAAATTCTCTTACCAGATTTTGAAGTGTCCTTCCTAAAATATTTAAACCTTAGAGATTTCTGTGTGTTATATGTACCCTGATTTTCATTTTGCTCCTTAAAAACAATCTGAATGTCTAAAACCCTTTGCCATGTCCTGGATCAAGAGATGCTCATTAAATCCAGTTTACCCTGATCTCACTACTTAATTTATATCAGTCTCCCAAAGCTCTTCTAATCCTCTTATGTGGCTTTATTTTTTTCCACAACAATATCACTTTCTTTTCATTTAGCCTTGTTCATTTCTTTTTGGTGTTGTAAGTTGGATACTTTATTTCCTTTGGCCGAGATTATAAGGCAAATTTAGCATGGAACTCACTGTGTAGCCCAGGCTGCCCTTAAACTCTTGGTGCTCCTGCTTTAGTCTTCAGTGTGCTAAGACTAAACGTGTGCACAGCACTGGAACAGAATATCACGTTCTGGTCCACTGTGAGTATAACTTTTCTAGGTGATATTTGCTCAGGAGATACTAGCTCTTGTGGTCATTATGTTTCCTGGAGAAAGAGGTAAATTTATGCAATTAAAGATATATATTTCAAACACCTAGCATATTGTGTGCACGTTAGGTGCTCAATCAATTCTTGATTAATTGCAAAATTCTGAGAAATACTTCACAGAGAAAAATGAAAATCAATCATTGGCATCATGTTTAGAGAAAATGCTTGATAATGATCTAATTATTTAAGTATTTACTGAGAGCTGAATAATGTGTCTTGGTTACATAAGGTATAAGATTATTGAGCATAAACTATCTGAGCTCTCTTACTATTAAAAAGAAACTATGAGAGTTAAGAAAAATGTCACAAGTATACAAAGTAGATATAGAAAGAGATATAAATAAGCATTGAGAACAATGCTGAAGAAGAGACTATATAGTAATATCGTAGAGAATTGGAAAAAATGCAGTACCATGAAGCATAGCAACAAATTGTTCTTGGTACAGAGAAGAGAATGAAAAATTCTGCTGAAACACTGAGAAACTTCCATTCAATGAAACTTTGAAGGCTGGAGGAATACAAGTGAATGGGAGACAGGCAAAGAAGAATAGAGGCAATGCAACAAAAATGAAGTCGCTGTGAACAGGTCACCAAAGGTCCTAAAACCTAACCATTTAACTGGCGTTTCATAACCACCCAAGTTTTGTAAAGTGAAATGCTCCACATGACTTGTGAAATGTGATCAATTAACAGTAATTTACGGTGGTTAGAGTGATCATCATTGACTAGAAACATACTATCCCCACAAGATGAAATGTGTGTATATATATACATATATATGTATATATATGTGTGTATATATATACACACACATACAATACTTCATTTATATTATATATTTTGCCATGTATGGAGAGTATTAATAGTGTGGTAGAAATAATTTATTTTAGAAAATAAATATTTATGAAGGCATGGTAAATACGATTTTTACTATTTTCGTAATACAAATTGGCTTCAAGTTTTGTTTTTTACTTTATTACATTTTTAAAGTGTGTGTGTGTGTATCTGCGCACGTGCACAAGCACATGCGCTGTTATACTATATACACCTGTGTGAAGATGCCATAGGTCAATAATAGATGAGTTCCTCAATTGCCTTTTTACCTTACTTTTTGATACCCTATCTTTTTCTGGACTTGAAGCTCACCAACTGTCTGCTCTAACTGGATGATATGCCCAGGGATATTCCTGTTTCTACTATCCCATACCCTGAAAACATTATTTTACACAGAGTCTAAGGGTCCGAAGGTCTGCAGGGGTGTGAGGCAAGTGCATTCCTGGTTGAGCTTTGTGCTCAGTTCCAGTGTTAAGATTTAATTCTGAGTGAAAAGATCTGACCATGACTCAGGCTGAAATCTCCTTTCCCTTTTATTTCTGATGGTGATTACACTTAATTTTCCTGAAAGAAGAATGGTGCATTTGGGGTACATTCAGAAAAGGTGCTGATGCATCTGATGTGCAAACTCATGTCCTCGGTTTGAGCCACCAACACTGGATCTATCTACCCTTACGGTAAGTGAAAGATAGGAACATGCTCTCCATAAAGAGGAAATCTTTGTTCACAGATGACCTTCTTTTCCACTTTGAATGATTTTGTTGTCAAAATATTTTGCAGATTCTTCTAACACTATATTCGTTATTAGAAAGAGAATAGGGCCAGGTGGTGGTGGCAAACACCATTATTCGAAGCACTCAGGAGGCAGAGACAGGTGGATCTCTGTGATTTTGAGGCCCTGGTGAATAAAGCAAGTTCCAAAACAGGCTCCAAAGCTACAGAAAAACCCTTTCTCAAAAAACGAGAGAGAGAGAGAGAGAGAGAGAGAGAGAGAGAGAGAGAGAGAGAGAGAGATAACAGGAAGGATTGTTGGAAATTAAATGGTTGAGCATTTCTCAAAAGCCATGGTGTCCAAGTTCTGTTTAGATTAATTTAACTGCCCCAACTCAGACTGTAAGTAGGTGGTGGACCTAGATTGGATAAAAAGAGAATTATTTTTGAAGGACAGAACAATTAACAGGATTTGAAAAGAAAGGCCTTGTTCCACTGAATGTTAAGCAAAGGAATTGGACTGTTAAGAAAGTTTGACATTAAATATAGTATGTTAAATGTTTCAGAGAAAATCAGTCATTTTTGTTGCTCTACAGTATTGCACGTGCCTAAGTTGAATCATTATCAGTGGAGTTGAAGAGGTGTGGTCAGTCCTTGAACCACACAGCAACCATCAAATATCGAGGTTTAAGTACCTTTTCCATCACCCTCAACAGCTGATGCTGATTTTCAATATACCTCACTTTTCTTTAGTCTGAGTCCTTAAGAGCTTTACCAGAACTAGGGATACACTCTTTTGATTATCACATTGCTATACTTGTGCATATACTAATGTATTATGTCTATACATCATTATTGTTGAAGAGTAATTCTTCATTTTATTTACATACCACATGTGTTCTTTAATTTTCTAATTGACTTGCATTGGTTTCCTTATAGTTTTGGTCCACTGCAAATAACACCCTTACAAAACCTTAAATAGCAGCTGTGTGAGAAGATGTTTATATTTCCCTTCAGCCAATACCAGAGAATGTAAATTCTAGATTTAATGGTCAGCTGGTTTAAGAATGCTCTAAAATGATTACACATGTTGCTATAACCCTCAACAGCATTATTTAAATATGGTATTTTATTAATTGTTTGAGAGTGCCATACGTAGATACAGTGTATTTTGATCAAATTTTGTTCCTATGTCTCTCCTGTATTTCTCTCAAATCCATTTCCTACAGCTGTATTCCCTGACAATGTCATGTCTTAGTTTTCTTAACCCAAGAAGTCAAATGTGTGTGGCCCATAAACTCAAGGATGTTCAAGTATCCGGTAAAGCCCTGATGAACTACGGGAGCCACACCATTATAAAAAAAGGGGGGGGGAAGTTGTCCTCGTCTAGAAGCTGTCAAATGTCAATAGCTTATCAGTGAGGCAGGTGACCATGAGTTTTCCCCTCCTTTCTGAAATGTGGACTGACTTGAACTTAAACACGGCATGCCCCCACAGATGAGTTTGTAAGTGTGGTGCTCCTGGCCTATCTAGAAAAGGTTTTTGGTCCACCCTTCTCAGAATGATGACTCCTATAATTTTTTTTGTCTTCTTGCAGAATTGCCTCTGAACTCTGACAAGTGTTGTGATATATCACATTGATGGGTGAACCTCTTTTGATAGACATTTATTCTCTGCGTTTTGACTTGTTATCTCATCCCTATTATAATAAAAACCCTCATCAACATTTGGATCACACTCAAATTTTTATATATGATATCAGATCTGTGATGGTGTCATACTATTGAATTTTTATTTCTTCTATGATTCTTTATTTTGGCTACATTTTATAACATCTGAAGAGTTAAATAGAAGACCAGAAAATTGTAGACATGGCAAGAAGGGTCATGGTAAGATTACATGGATGTCTGAGGGATAGAATACAGGTCAATGTTGCATAATTTGCCAGAAACCAAGAGACAAATAAGGACTCTTTTATGAAATGTACAAGAAAGTATAGATATATATTCATCTTTATTTCAAACTAAGATCCCCTAGAATTTTGAGAAAATAATTTATAATAAATTAACAAATACTGTTTGTGGTAATTATGGAGGTCTTCAAAAATTTATAAAATAATAAATCATTCAACAAGAAAAATAACATGGTAACTCTATGAAAAATCAATTCCAGTTACAATTTCAAATTTTGACATTACTTTGCCATGTAATATATTGTTATTTATAAAGTTTGATTCATTTTTCCTCTTTCAAGTGTTCTTATGTAGAGAAAAAATATTTAAAGTCAGTGACCATAAATTTAAGTGATACAAAAGCACTCTCAATTGCAGATGCTGAACTGTACAATGCTGAGAATGATTTATTTGTTTTGAAATATTTATGGATTCCAGAGCCTAAGTATTTAAATTTATATGGATGAGTAATTACTATAGAAAACTAAGCATGTTAACATGGAAAATATAAAATATATAATATGTAATAAATAATATTATATAAAAGCTCTCAAAAATAATTTTAAATATTAATTTGCATTATTTTCTTTATGTATATAGGTGGTGTATGTTTGTGTGTTTTTGTGTGTCTGTGTGAGTATATTCTGCAAGTGCACAGATACCTGAGGAAGCCAAAGTGTGTCAGAACCTCTGCAGCTGGAGTTAGAAGATTTTGTGATCTTCCCAGTGTTGGGTTCCAGTTCACCTGGGAACTGAATGCAGGTCTTCTAGAAGAAGGGCAAATGCTCTGAACCCATAAGACAACTTCCAGGGCCCAAGAATTATATTTTAAAATATCTTTAAAATTATTTCCAGAAGTATAAATTTTCATTGGAACGTTACGTTTTATAATTGGTGATATTCTACCTATGACTCCACTTCTAGCAATCAGAAAATAAATTTGCATGCTTAGTTACAGCCATGAGTTGGCAACTATGATTAGTATTCTTCCCATTGCTTTTATCTGACCTCATTGTTTATTATGACTATTTCACCTATATAATAGGAATTGATGGTCAAAAGACATTTATATGAAAATTGAATTCTGATATGAAATGAAATTTTAGAATATTTCAAGTTAATATACCTGTATGTGTTTTTTTTTAATGGAAACATGGTGGTAAGTTAAAGAAATTCAGTTTTTCTATAATAAAAGCATTCAAGAAGAAAAAAAATTCTGACCATATACATTGTACATTGTGCTTTGGTTTGTAATCTGCATCAATCTCCTGAGTAATTCAACCCACTATAGCCACGAATCATGAAATTCAAACTCTACCTTCCTGAAAGTTTCCAAGAAGTCAATTAATAGCACTTAAAACAGTTTTCCCCAAATAAGTAAGATTTTAGTAATAACTGAATATTTTCCTAATGTTTGTCACACCTTACATCATCAGAACTGAATAAATCCATATTTGAATCTATGGTTGATCACAAAGACCACCCTGATGTTATTTAGCTCACACAGAATTTCTGTGACTATAGCTTCTAAGTGGAGGGTGTTTGAAGCCCCCTTTCTTGTTTGTCCCCATTATAAAGCTTTCATGAAGTTTCCATCAAGGATAAGAACCTGTGGATTCCTTACAGACTAATGTGGTTTAATGAATCAAGACCTCCCTTAAAGGTATCCATGAACCTTCACAAAACAGAAAGCAAATAAGAGAAAACTATGCCCAAATTCCCAAATATTGTTTACAAATTTTTGTTTTTATTTAAAAGAAGATATAAAAATCAATATTTTGCATTGGTATAGATCTTGGTCTCTTGATACAAATTTAGAGTTAATTTTGTTACATGTATTTCTGCTCTTGTTTAAGGTATTGTATTTGTACAGATCATTTAATGTTAGGGTTTCTATATGTACAGAGAACTATTTCACATAAATAGATGTTCTTCAAATTTTTCAAAGACATATAAAATATGGCATTTAAAATGTTTTAAAACTTTGGCTTTTCTCAACAGTGAGACCTATCTGCTTCTGGCAAAACCAATTACTTCAGAGAGGTTAATAAACATTAAAAAAATCTGTCTTTAAAATTTCTTACTTCATAAAATGTCTGCCAAATACTAATGGTCTATAGGCTAAAGATGGATTCCCCAGTGTTACAAAAAAAACCTTTGGATGACTGTCCAGACAACAAGATGTCTCTGTCAATTCTAGAGTCTTAAAAGTTGCTTACAATGTATTTCCTGTTTACTTAGGTAATATTATATCCTTCTGGAGTCCTTAGTAGAGTTAAAAAATTAATTACAATTATAAAATAGAATAGTGATGAAACTTCAGAATCACAAAGATGAGATAGATTAGCATATTTTCCTTAATTTGCCAAATGTAAAAGGGCTTAATATTATAACTGTAATTCTTGCTTGATAGCTGTTTTGTTGTATGTAATCTTGCTATGTTAATGCTAAATCCTCCTTTTCAAGTAGACAAAAAAGAGGAGGTGATGTGGTATTCCTCTCTGTATGTTTTGAATATATTTTATTGCCATTGGTTAATAAAGAAGCTGCTTTTGCCAATGGCTTATCAGAGTAAAGCCTGGCAGAAAATCTGAACAGAAATGTATAGACAGAGTAGGTGGAGTTAAGGAGATGTCATGTAGCTGCTGAAGGGGGCAGATTCCCTGGAACCTTACTGGTAAATTATGAGCCTCACAGTAAAATACAAACTAAAAGGAATGGGTTAATTTAAGGTGTAAGAGTTAGTTAATTAAAAGTTTGAGATAATAGGCCAAGCTGTGTTTTAATTAATATAGTTTCTGTGTGTTTATTTTGGGTCTGAGCAGACAGGAATGAACAAGCAGCTTCTGCCTATATGCCCTTATTATTTTCAAACGCCTGAAATTTGTGGAAAAATTTCTCATCTGTAGATGTTTGTTCCTTTTCTTAACTTTCCTTATTTGACTTCTTTTTTTTTTTTTAATGGTGATGATTCCAGACTAAGTCATCATAGACATCAATAAATATTACCTCTGATTAAACAAAATTATCTACCATTGACAATTTTAAAATAAATTGTTCAATAAATCATGTAATTAACTATGTGCTGTTTTGAAAGTACAAAAAAGAGAGGAGTATATCATAAAGGTGGGTGACCCAAAAAATGAACCAAAATTCAAACTTAAAATATAGTAGCTAATGAGCATTTCTGGGATACTACTAAATAGAAAACTAGAAGAATTATTTTTGGGAACAACTTGAAAATTTTTTGGCAGTTGACCTATATATTATTAGATGTGTGTGTCTGCATGTGTGTCCGTGTGTGAGAGAGACTGAATGAGGGCAAATGCACAACAATGTGTGTTAATGAATGTATGTGGAGATCACAGGACAAAGTTGGGTGTCATTCTTCAGCTTGCACCTTGTTTAAGACAGAATCTCTCTCTTCTCTCTACTACTTTCATATTTTTCATAAATATACTTGTAAAAATAATTTTATACAATACAATATATTCTGAACATGGTTTTCCTTCTTCTAAATTCTCCCAAATCCTCCCCACCTAAAGAAACTTTCCTCTGTTGACAAAATCTTGAAATAGATCTCTAGATATTTTGTTATGGCATCTTCTACACTAGCTGCCCCTCCAGTTGCTATGGCTTTTCCTTTTTTTGTACTATCTTACAGTAAGAGCACTGATCAAATGTACTCTACTGAATCCAGGGCTAGGTAGCTACTCTGCATTTCACCTCATGTGTAATACTTATGAGATAAGGACTATTAGCCAGTGAGCCATCACCTCAGCTTCTAACTATTTTATATAGTTATATTTCTAGAACCCTAAAATGGTTATCTACAGAATAACCTAGCACATCATTTCTTTTAGCTTGCCCTTTTCCCTCTTCCCTTAGGGAAATATTCCAGCATCTGACATCACTAGCCTCTGAATGGGTACTTTTTCATTCTATCCTGTTTGTTGTTTTGGTACCAAATTAACATATCTAAATTCACATCAATATAACCAAAATGCTCTAGTTTCATATAGATTTTCATAGCTGAATAAACTGTCACTGTCTGCTTTATTGTGCTTAACTCATTTAAAACTTCTTCTGTTGTCACTAAACATTTTAAATACAACCTGAGCTCATATATTCCTTACTACCACTGGATATGACAAAATATTAGTCTTCTCCAGCTCTTAAGATCTCTGTCTATTTGAGGTTGTTTTTATCAGAGCAATTATTCTGAAATCATTCTCGGGCATTTGTTTTCCACAAAATACTCAGGATAGCACACACATTCATTCGTCATACACATAATTTATTATAATCCTTAATCATCATACAGCCCTTTATCAATTATTGTAATCTTTCTAGGGTGAATAATACTTATTTGATTAGTTTCCAGTTCAAGATTTGAAGAAAACGTGATCACTTTTTAAAAGATTGTTTGGATGAAAATAAAACTACCTGAGTCCAACTACATGTTTAGCTGTGGTATTGTTAAATGAAGAAGAAATGAAATGTGTATTTTCCATGGTGTCTCTAAATAAAGACATAATCAAATTTGGACAGTATTTTTGTTCCTGGTATTTAATTCTAAGATAAATGTGACGATTGTTGGGTTCTAGTTTCTAGACTTGGAGTGTATGGCACTGCTGTTCATGGCAGTCTCCTTAACAAGTGAGGTGGCATGGGTAATAACTCTGCTAGGCAGCCGGCATGTCTGGTAGAGGACTGTAAGAACTTTCGTCACTTCAGCTCTCCTGGAGATTCAGGCATCAAAAGTGAAGGATTTGTATGTTCAATGTGAGGATTTGCTTTGTTGTGATTGTGGTCTTGTGGGGTTGGGAACGTCTAATGCCTGGATTTTGTGTGTGCCCTTCAAGAACTCTATTATTAAGGTCTATGCTCTTCTTAATTTGTATTTTTCCTTTATGGCAGCATCTTACTAAATTTCTAGGTTGGCCTGGAACTTTATATTCTCCTGCCTCAGCCACCTAAGCAGTTAGAATTGTAGACCTCAGTCAAGTGATGCAGCCAAAGAAACCTTTAGAAATTCTGTCTTAAATATGACTTGCATAGAAAAAAACAGAGAAGTTCGTTTTAATTAGGTGACAATATGTCCATTCCCTAGAGATACTTGGAAATAATTAAAGCCTTGGCTACAGGTTTACCTGTCAGCTTGAACTTCTAACTGTTTAACCAGATTTGACATGAACCAAACCGAAACTTTTTGAAGGACATTTTAAAATACCACAATTTCAAAACTCAGTCCTATAAAAAAATGTAATACAAAGAAGGTACATTTTTCCTACTGAACTTTGCATGGCATTTTATACCAATCTCACAGTCTCACAGGCACAAAGTCCCTCTAATAAGCCTTGTGAGTTTGGACCTACATAGCTACTGCCTTTGCTGACAAGTTTTTCTTTATCTGCTTGGTTATTTGGACAGGAGGTTCTGAGATCATAACATGGCTCTACAACATGACTTTAATTATTCCATAAAGTTAGCTTTTTATTTTTTTGCTGTTAGAAACTGATTGTTAATATATTAGCCAAGGAACGTGTTGTTATATGTAGAGCATACAGATGTATAAAATTATTTCCTATTGATTTAAATCAATTTTTTTTCCATTGGTAGTACTTCCAGTTAGGGCTGGCCTGAGGCAAAATTGTGAAGTATGTTAAGCTAATTTTAGCTTCTTCCAGATTTCTGGAAGGGCCTGTATAAGAAAAGGTAATATAGTAAGGATGATTCATACCTGAAAAGAAGGCTGTTTTCTTATTTTCAAGATAAAATATAAGGGAAATGACCTTAAATGTCACATGCATTATCTAGTATATTGTACAATGCTTACAAGTGTTATTTATTGAGAAGAATTTGGATATCAAAGTGTTAGGGAAGTCAAATGTATGATGTATCTTTTGGAGCCTTGGGTAATTGCTGTGATGGTGTGGCATTAGTTCAGTGGATTCAAATCAGTAATCATGGTCATTTTACAAGGCGATCTGGCATCACCATGTTCCTGACATAGTTGGTCAGAGATTGGGAGATGGCCTTATATGAGGGAGGCGTGATCCTGAGAGTAGGAAGAGAATCCTAGGGGACTCTAAAGTCTTGTGTGATTACATAGATTTGGAGAATTTCTAGGTATTTTTGAAAGAAAAACTTCAACCTTTTTAGAAAGACAATGAAAGGAGACATAATTTTCTGTCTGGAAGTAACAGCAATAAATCTAAAACGTACTTACATGACCAGAGCATAGGTCACCTATCTGAGTGACAGGTAGATATTCATGGAAGGCAAAAATGAGAGTTCAAATTTAAGGCCAGATTATAATTGATGAATATTTTATACCAATCCTAAGAGTATTCATTTTATTGAAAGCTGAGAATGAAAACAAGTACTAAGGAGAGAATTGACAAAGTTTTATTTTACATAAGTTAAATGTATGTACTACTAGAAACTAGAGTGGGGCTTGACCAGAGGATTTGATTTTTTGTAATAAATACATATATATGTGTGTGTGAATGTGTAGTAGAGAAGATATAAACTAAAATATTAAAATGAAACTCTGCATCCTAGGCATAGATACAGATTTTAAAAATTATCAAGAATTCTTTGCCTATTGTTAGTGTTTTCAGAAACACCAAGTTCAGTGACCTATTATTTATCAGGTTATCCTAATCTAATAGCTAGTCCTGTGAGCAACTGAAACTTAATTCTACAGTGTTTGATGTCAAATATACACACACCTCAACTGAGGTTAAAGGAGGGGCATTTGCCAATCATTAGGGAATTCTTACTTATTACATTTTGTCACTTGGCATATTATGAACACTCTATTTCTCAGGTGTTAAAAAATATGAGTGGGAAAAGGCTGGAGGGCATGAAAAATTATGCAGCTATGCAGGCAGAGTATCCCAGTGTCTAAAACTTAACATCATCAACTATGATCTTCCAGTTTTCACACGGACCTTGCTTACTTTCAAACCATGTTTTTAGTCCAAATGTCATGGAAGGAGACTTCTCTATGCAAATTTTGCTTCTCATATTGTTTTAAAAATGAGGATATTTTAATTTGTCTTTAGAAGATTGAAATGAAAGCTAAGGTAGTATTTTTCTTTATGCAGCCCACGGCCAGGATGAAGTAGCTTGTAAAAGTATAGCCATGCTCTTCTATAGATCCTTTCTAACATAGGAAAATGTATCCAGTACCTAATAGAGCTGCATATTATATTTTTCTTCTCAAATCAAGATATTAACAGTATTAGCTTTTATGTTGTCAAATATGGTCCCTATTTAGCCAAATTCCTTGAGTTTTGTTTACAAATAAAGTTAAAATTGTCCCATCTCCCACCTCAAACACACAGTATCCTATACAATCCATAAAATTTGAATTAAAATTATTTTAGATTGTTTCTGAATTATTTTCACCACCACAAAACTGAACTTGAAAGATCAAAAATATGGGCAACAGGTTATAGAGACTTATTAGGAAAATATTTTTAAAAATCAAGTAAGATTAAAGGTGGGGGTCAAATTAGTAAACATTTCATAACCATAGCATGCTCTGATACTTCCTGCCACATCATAGAGTGTGTGCTCCTGGAATACAGGCAACACATTATAGCTGTGATGGTTGGCAGTCAGTCTCTCCACCTAAGCCTATTGTGTTACTTTGTATTTTGTTTAACTCTTCATTTCAGTTGATAAGAGAATGTTACACAACTCATAGTGAATTTTAAAAACAAAAGATAAAGGTTCCACTATATGTCTTCCTGTTGACATAAAGATGAGCAATTTTAATTTTTCTGGTTATGCTTCTCCTTCCTTTCTGCTATGGACAGGACAACAGTTGCTTGCTTTGTGAGTTTGTTTGTCTAATGATAAAGTGAAATATAATTATAAAGATCTTAGAAGAAAGTATTGTGTGGAAATTTTGTGTGTATATGTTTCTATGCACCGGCAGGTGTGTGTGTGTGTGTGTGTGTGTGTGTGTGTGTGTGTGTGTGTAAATTACAGTGAAAATGTGTGAAGAAACAGAGTGAGAATGAGAATGAAAAATATTTTTAAAATAATGACTAACCCAACACTGTAATTCCAGGCAGTAAGATTAATAATTAGCCCTCTCTTTTTAGAGGTCAATCCTTTTGGCAATCATGTCAAATATTGAGTTCAAAAACAATCTAGATCAATTAAAGAATGCAGCAAAAAATCTTCTTTTATCTGAGAACTATCAGGGACTGCTGTTAAGAGAATAAGGTGAGAGTAGTTGCCTTTATGCAGTGCTATCCCACTAGAATATATTTTTTATAGATAACATACTCAGACTTATAAAATCAAAACAATTTTTAATAAATATTATGAGCTTTATAAGTAACCCACAAAGGTTACCCGCATATGTTTCTCTATATTTACTTTTAAAATATTTTATTTATTTTTATGTGTATAATAATTACACCTATATATACATATGTATGTGTATTCATCCATGATATGCAGTGACTGAGCAGGCAAGAAAGCTTTGTATTCCCTGGAACTAGAGTGACAGATGATTGTAAGTTGCCATGTAAGTGTCAGGAGTTGAACTGTGGTTCTCCAGAAGAACAGAAAGTACTGCTAATCTCTGAACCGTCTCCTCCAACCAAATATATATATATATATATATATGGCTGTGTGTGTGTGTGTGTGTGTGTGTGTGTGTGTGTGTATGTCTGCATTTTTTAAGAATTCAAATATCTATTGCATGGTCAGTAAGTTAGTCAGTTAGTTATACTTCTTTATACAAATATATTCCCCTATACAGTCTGTTGTATCCCACTTAATAGTATGCTAGACTTACTTTTCCTCTACAATGAATGTATTGCACCCTCCACCCCAGAGGTATTGCACCCTCCACCCCAGAGATATCAATAGTCTTGTTTTCCCTTCTTTTCCAATGTCAAAATTTTATTTTTATTTCATCAGTGAGTCAGCGTTAAGGAAATATTCTATTTTAAGCATTAACATTTTATTCTGGAAGCAAATATAATTAATGGCCTCATGACATCATGTATCATTAACAAAATTTTTATGGAGGTCATTCACATTCACAGCATATAATGAACAATGTAGTATGCAGAGATGGAAATCTCCAATAAAGTAATTTTTTGTACTACTGAAATTATTTTCACACATACACACAATCACTCACACACACACACACACACACACAGAAAAACTGCATCAAGGAATGTTACTTAGAATGTTATTAATTACTTAGATTTATCACTCAGTTTTCTGTACATGAAATAGCTGTGTTTTTTCTAATGAGAAAGATGTAGGGCAATGTATTTAGAATAGAAAAACAATGCAGGAAACTCCCTTCATGATCAGAATAGTTGGTTTTTGTTGCTGTTTATTGTTCACATTTATTTGCTCTTCATCTCACACATAACAGACACATACACAAGCATGCATACACACACGACAACCATTCTGTAGTTAGTAAGTGAAATTCCTTCTGTATATTTTCTCTTTCTCCTTCTGTTTCTTTATTTTCACCCTCCCCACCCTGTGTGTGTTTGTTTATTCATCCATCATTTTGTCTTTAAATTACATAGTCAAATGAGGGTCACTTCTCAATTGTCATCCTCCCTTTATGTCAATGTATTTATTCTATCAGGATCATTTCAGTCAGTATGCATTCTTTGCATCAGCAGTGGAAATATGAGTTAAAATGCCCTCAAAACCTCATGTCTTGATTTTCTCATTTTGTTTTATCAATTCAATTGTGAACTGGAATATGTTTCCTAATAACATCCTATGAAACATATGGCATCAGTAAGAATTTATAGGAAAAATGAATAAGGCACAGAGAGCTAGATAACTCACATAATATCACTCAGTGAGAAAAGTCGTTCAGTAGTATTTATACACTCAGAGACTCATTGTTCTCCTTCTTTATGCTTCATTTGTTTAACAAATATTTGCTTGAGTGTGGTAATCATTCTAGCTGTGGGGATGTACCAGTGAAGATGAAAAATAAGACAAAAGCTCATTTTTTTCATGAAGTTTTTTTCCCTATGTGGTTATAAAAGCAAGAAAATCAGACATGCGAGGTAAATGTAGGCAAATGTTTACAGATATGCTTATATATGTTAGGTTATGTGTACATGTAGAGATATGCATATGTCAAATATGGTTATAAATATCCATAATGGAATATATATCTGAGGAGAGTAGAAACTACTATAATTATCTTAAGGAGAAGATACATGATTAATTATTTGAAGAGTATGAAGGAATGAAGTGACCCAAAGGCTCTTTGGTGCACATTGAACAAAAAACAAAAAAGAAAACTACTTATGATCATTACAAATATCATAGCTTTCACAGAGCCTTGAAAAGTCTCTCTTTCTATTCTTAATTACACCACATGTCAGAAAAAAGAAATTGTCTCAAATTTCCACTACTACACACTAAACTACATAACCTTGGCTCTACCCTGGACAGCATCATTCTTTCTGCTTATCTCACCCTGACTTTCTATTTCTTCCTACAATTTATCCACTTTTTCTAACTTTTCATCAGACAGAAATCCTTTATACTGTTAACAAACAAGTGTCTATAACAATTTTAACAATTTAAATCTCACATTCAAATCATGATGAAAGCCTTGCAAAAGTAAAATAAAAAGGGCATGGTTTTGAAATTGTTCTGTAAGTCTAAGGCTTGGCTATGTTTCTACCATCTAACTGTTCTTATTTCTCCTTGGATTCTGAAAATATGCTAATATCCGTCTCAGATATATTGTGTATGTTTGCAGAAAAGTAGCAGTATGTTCAGCGGAGATGGAGAAAATATTTTGATAGGTACCAGCTTTCTCAACCTAATTACATAGACATAGCTAATTTTACCCATCAGCTATGCCTAAGTTCACTGCTATTTCTAACACTTTTGCAAACTTAAATTTAAAGTATTTTTGACACACTTCCTTCCCTTTCCCTAATCATGCATTAATATCTGGCCTGCTAAAATTAGAAAAATGAAGCCTATTTTAAAATCCTTTCTATTAAAAATAAAACATCCATGCATTATTATCACTATCGATTTTAAATACCTACTATGTGCTAGGAAATGGCATTTCTTATACTTTATGTCAAGTCCATTCTTTACAATATTAATCATATTTAATTATCTAAAAGACAAGCGAGCTTAGTAGATTAAAATACAGTATATTGAGATATACTGTATATCAAGGTTTTTTTAAGTTTAGGTACAGTCACTTCATTTTTTAAAACAAATTGATTTGTCTAAAAAATAGGTAAGCCAATTGTTGACTTCATTTTTTAAAAAATTAACTTCATAAAATATTTTAGTAAAATATCCACTTTTGTTTAATGACCAAATTGGGAACTGAGAATGACAAAGAAATGGAAAGAATGATGGAAAGGTGGGAGAGCTGGGAAGTACCCAAGAGAAGACTGAAATTTATTTCTTGTGGTGCTAATTACAACCTAGACCTTTGTACAATGTGAAGATGTATCATTCTGATTGGTTCAATAAAAGATGACAATTAATGGCTAGATAGGATTTTCAGGCATCAAGATATTAGGAAGAATAAAGGGGTGTTACCAGCCAGATGGAGAGGAAACAACATGGGCATTAACAGAATAAAGGCAATAAAGACAGAAGACAAAAAGTAGATTGATAAAAATGGATTTATTTAAGTTGTAGGACTAGTTAAAAATGATCGTATGAGAGAATCAAGTGGTGTAGGAGGGTCCTTTCTGTATTTCTGTGCTCTCATTGGTTGAATAAAGGACTGCTTGGCCTGTAGAATAGTACACAGCCCTTAGGTGGGCGGAGTAGACATAACAGAAGGCTGGAGAAGAAAGGAAGTGTGGCAGATGCCATGATTCTCCAGCCCAAGATGGAAACTGGTTAGACTCATGCCAGTAAGCCACAGTCAAATGGCGATACATATTATCAGAAATAGGTTAGTTTTAGATGTTAGAGTTAGCCAAGAAAAGGCTAATGATAATGGGCCAGGCAGAGTTTAAATGAATACAGTTTTCTTGTGGTTATTTCAGGCTGCAGCCAGGAGCCAGGCACTGGAAACAAAAGGGCCTGTGTTCCTCTCATGTGCCGGGAGGGAACATAGCTTCCCCCTCTTACAACAGAATCAAGCTTTATTTTTTATTAATAATTCTCCATGTTGTGATTTGGGAGCTGGCAGGCAGGACAGAAAATTATCCACTTACAAGGACACCCAAAATCTGGTCACATATATTCACATAAGAGCTGAGAAGGCTTTAAAAAGGTTATAAATACAGAAAAAAATTTAAAAAAGAGGAGCCAAAATGTGGCTTCCTAGTCTTGTTTCTCTCACGCAGGCTACAATACAGACATAGGTCTTCTGGCAGCTGCCAGTGTGCCATGAGCTAAACCACATGGTAGGTTTAAGGTTTCGCTCATACAGACAGAAAAATTTACAGATATACAGTAAAGCAAGTTAAAATAAGAAAAATACCTATACAAAGGTTAAAGTGTGTTTAGAAATGTGCTTAATCTTAAGAAAAAAATGTGTGTTATAGAAAAAATAAGTTAAAGATAAAATATTTAAAAACAGAATAAAATAGTTTTTTAAAATCCACGCAAAGATGACAAGTACACAGAGAGTCTGAATCCTATATAGTGTCTTGTTAGCATTGTTTTTTTAATGCTAATGTATAAAAATAATAGCTGCAGAGGCACTTTGGATTATGGAAGCTATTAAATTAACACAACCTCTAAATTGTCTTAACTTCAAAATGAAAGACAGACAATGTGTTGGTTTGGGGGAGAGGTTATAATTTTGTTTCCACAGTAAATGAAAGACTGTGGATTTCTTCCAGATTAATAGAGATCAGATTTGACTGGGTAAGACCCCTAGAAAATCCTGGTTACAGACATAAAGAGATAAATCTTAAATAGCTACAATACAGGTAAGGTATTTTTTTTCAGTTTAACCATAAAACAAAAGCAATATTTAACTGGATTGTGTACAATCTGCAGTCTATACTTCTCTTAATACAGATATATTTTTTACCTTTAAATTTTATGTATTTTCAGAGCAAGGAAACAAGATACTAATGAAACAGGTAGCCCACGTAATCCATTCTTTCAGAGTGCCTCTGTTACAGTTTCCTCAGAGTTCTATATCCAGAACAGCTTTAAGGCTGATGGTTGATATGGTTCAGCCTCATCCACTACTTTAAACAGGACTTCAGATAAGCCTTGACTCATCCCATTGCACAGAGAATGGACAAAAAATAATAGAGCTAACTCTCCCAGGATATGACCATATCCCGAATTTCCTAAAGATGGAAAGGCTCCAAACAACAGGAAGTAGTCTAGAATATACAAAACCTACATTCTCAAGAGATGGGATAGATGATTTTGGTCATTTGATTGGTATAGATTTTTCTCACCATTTAGTGAATTGATTATAATATGTTATTGGTCATGATTTTAAAAAAAGCTGAACAGGGGACATAGATTTAAGGATCTCTTTCTGAAGTAAAAAAGGGCAATGTAGTAGAGAAATGATGAGGTAAAGGGTGGATTGTAGAGTTTACTTTTAAACAACCACTAGTCTCAATGTTTCACATTGGTATGGAGTTCGGTATATTGATATAAACTTAAGGTTATTTTGTTATACTGTATCTATGTTTCTATTCTTGTTTAAGGTATTTTTTCTATGCAGTTCATTTAAAAAGCTCATGTAATATCTTAGACTTTGAAAGCTATTTAGGATAATAAATATGGTGAGGAGTTAGTTGCCTATACAACTAAACTTATAGTCTTGTTAGATATGCTTTTAAGACCATAGAGATGTATTTTAGATAGACAGGGTCATCTTCAAACACTTCAAAGACCTACAGAATATGGCATGTAAATTATTTTTATATCATAAGGCTTCTCACGACACTGAGACAGGTCTGCTCCTAGCAGCACCAATATACTTCAGAGAAAATAATGGGCATTAAACAACCTCCATATGGAGTTTTCTTTCTTTATGACAACAGTTAGACATTTGGGCAAGATGCTGTCCTTTCCTCAACTGATGACAGTATGCAGGACACAAAGAAAAATGACTGCTGAACTTTGCCAAGACAGGGTAATACAGTCCTTCAAAAATTCCTGCTGCACAGAAAAATCTGTCAGATATTTTAGAACTGTAGGACAAAGATGGAAGCCCTAATATTGCAGTAGAACCATGGCTATTGTCTGGGCAGCCAGCTGTTTCTATCATTTCTTTTTGCTTTAGAAGTTGCTGGCTTTGCACTTCGTGTTTACTTAGGTAAAATTACATCCTTCATGAAGATGAAGACTAGATAGGTATAGTTTTCTTTAGTTATGATGGACAGTAAATTATTTATAAAACTTAGGACTCACTAAGATAGGATAAATAATGGAGTATTATTTTTTCAAACTTGTAAAATAAAAATGGACTGAACATTGTGGGAATCCAAACAGAGATATAGAGAGAGAATAAGCAGAGTCAAAGACCTGTCAGCCAGTCACTGAGCAAACAAGACATGTAGAAAATGAGATAATACCACAGCCATGTGGCAATAAACTAATAGAAATGGTCTAAGTAAAAATGTAAGAGCTAGGTAGAAATATGACTGAGCTATTGGCCATACAGTGTTTCTATTATTATGGTTTTTGTGTGATTATTTGGGTCTGGGTAACCAGGAAATGAAAGTGCAGTCACTGTTTAAAAATGGTGCCCAAATGTGACAAGGATTTCCATATGAAACCTGAGAAAGAAAGAAAGAAAAAAAAGATTCTAGATAGACAAAAATGGCACAGCTTCTTGTTAAACATTTTATTCTAATAGGCTCCATTTCCTGGAAGCAAGCATAGTCATGGCTCCTTTAAGAAGGGCTTCATAACTTAGTGTTAGTAGCAAAAACCACGTGATAGCTCTTTTAAGAGACTCTGCCACCAAAAACTTAAATGGTGTTTATGAGCAACTGTCATCAGAATTCTTGGTGGTGAAATCGACCTAGTAATTCCACAGAGTTGTAGCAATAAATCTGGCTCCTGCTAGTACCTCCACCTTTAAACTAGACTTTCAAAAAGCTAAAAAATGGAGTGTAGTCAGCCACCAAAGCTGTAGCTTTAAACCTAGAGATATGACTTAACAGATTAAATACTCATGTACTGAGAAAAAGATAGAGTTATACAATAAAAAAATCAGATTTAGTTGGAGATTTTATAAGAAAACAGTTTACAGTTTGTTTAAAAATATATAGAGGCTTAGGAGAGAAAAGAAAAAGAATAGAGAAAGTTCTTTAAAAAGAAATAGAGTAGTCAGGTGTAGCAGTGCACATCTTTAATCCCAGCACTTGGGAGGCAGAAACAGGTAGACTTCTGTGAGTTCAAGGACAGTCTTGTCTACAGAATAAGATACAGGATAGTCAAAGCTACACAAAGAAACCTTGACTCAAAAAACCAAAAATAAAAAATAAAGTAAGAGAAATAGAATTTTAAAAAGTTCTGACTTTTTAAAAGATGAAAAATACATAAAAAATTCAGACTATATATATTATTGTGTTTCTTTGATATTTTTGACTGAATGAACTAACTACAGAGAGACATTTCATTGTATGGGCTGCTAAAATATATATTTTAAATGTATCTTGACTTCAAAATTTAAGTCTAAGGACATGTTACTTTGGAAAGAGTTTTTGCTTTTGTTGACACAGAGAATAGAAAGCTATGGATTCCTTACAAGCTAACATGGTTTGATCAAACAAAGCCACCTGAAGTGGTGGTCCAGATACCAGGGTGCTCTTAACTTCTAAGTCATGTTCCAACCCAGCCTACATATATGGTAGTCTGTGTTGCCCTAGTTGCTGTTCCAGGTCTATTGCTGTCCAGGAGTCTATTTAGTCACTGTGGCAAAAATTGCGCTAAGAGTGTAGTCTTGGAAAAATTTGTAGGTTACTTTAGGGTTACTTATCTGTGACATGAGAAAAGATTTCTTTATCCAGTGTTTAGTTATTCAAAAGATTTTAGAGGGATTGTGTTATGAAATGGGTTACCGTAGATTTATATTTTCTATCATTTTATTTGATGTTTATAGTAAAATGACACATATTTGTATTTCTCAGTATCTTTTGTGCCTCTCTATCCCATGTGTATGTATGTGTGTGTGCACATACACACATTTCTTTATGTCAGTATAAGCATATGTGTGCCAATTTTAGCTTAAATGAATAAGTTGTTTTGCTGTGTACTGTCAACTCCATTTCTTCTGTCATGATTGGAGGGTTTGTGCTGTTACTTTGACAATGTACAGAACATGAAAGGAGTCTTCCAATACCAGGGTGTATTCAGGGTTTTTCACAGCGGGCTGCAGTGTCATCTGCCTGTTTCTTGAGCTTCCCTCCTACCACACTTCATGTTGTGGGATTACTAAACTTTTTAACAAAGGAAAAATATGTACAAAACTATTGTGATACTCTAAAGCATAAGAGGTTTAGAAACATTTACATTAAGCATTATAAAAATTTTTGCAAGTTCAAATTGGTGGAAGACTTCTATCTTCAATGTGAAATGGAACTGTTGCTCTATTATTAAATTAGATATCAAACAATTTTCTTTCTTTAATGACATGATAGTTCTTGCTCTGCTCTGGTGGCTGAAATCAAATCATATAGTCATAATATGCAGCATGTTGCCTGGCATACTACTGAATTACATAAACATACCAGTTCTTTACAAATGTTGCTTTGTTTCTGAGATAGGGTCTTATTCTGTAGCCCAGAATATCTGGACTGTGAGGTCCTCTTGTGTCTAGCTCTAGAATACTAGTAGTACAGGTTAGTGCTATTCATGAGAGGTTAAGAACTTTTTTTGGTAGAGGAATATATATTTTCCATGCATCCAAAGAGGGAAGGAAGCTGGATACCTATTTATTGTATATGGGCTTTTATATTATCATTGTGTACCCTTATTCACTATGTCAATACAGCACCCAAATAACAAACAGTGAGCCTCTTCTCAGGAATATTCTGTTCACCACTTTTCTGCTTTCTTTCCATAGGTCCCAGAGTCAAGTCTTCATGCTCATATTTGTTGTAAAGATAAAGAGAGGAATGATTGACTGAACCCTTGTTTCCTTCTTCCAAAGTCATGCATTACTGATAATTTGGTGGATAGCCCATTCACTGTGCTCCAGATTCAGCACTGTACACTTACTTTCTTTTATCATATTGTCCTTTTTTTCCTGTGTTCACAAAGTTGTTCTTACTCAAGTGTTTATTTCTTCATGGTGCATTTTCTCTCTGTGTTTATCTCTAGTGTTTTTTTCTTCCTTGCTCGTTTAAGTTCTATATGTTACTTATGCGTGCTGGTTCAAATGCCTGTTATCTGGGGAGTTTTTTGAAAGTTCTTTAGTATTAGCAAATCTCTCTCTCTCTCTCTCTCTCTCTCTCTCTCTCTCTCTCTCTCTCCTCTTTCTCTTTGTTACTGTCTGTGTATATGTTTGTCTCCTTTCTCCTCTCTCTTTCTTCCTCCTCCTTCCTCCTTCCTTGTCTTAATTTTGTATTGCTGTTCTGGGAAATACCTCATGTAACCTGGCCACCCAAAAAAAAAAAAAACAAAAACAAATTTTCTATGTAGCAGGAGATAACTTTGAATTCCAGACCCTTCTGTTTCCATCTCCCACATAATGATACATTTTCTAGTATTTACCAAGGCCGAATCATTCTTATAAACTTTTCTTACAATAAATATTCCCTAACTAACATTTATCTCAGTTTGTTTGTTGATTCATTTTCATGTAATAACTTGTAGAGCAACTTCACAGTGCTTTTTCTTCTGGATTATAAATTATATGTGAATAAAGTTTGCGTATCTGACTTGACTATTATAACTCCATTGCATATGATGATTAGTAAATTAGAGTTGTATTTGGGTAAGAAATGATGAAACCAAAGATGGTTATGGAATTCATAAAGCTGTGTTCAAGAATTAATCCCTTTTTAAAGGAACTTTAGTAAGCAGTGCTTAATAAAATTAATTATTTAAATTTGATAGCAATGAAATCTGTTTCTGATTATTTAATAATTTACCTGAGAAGGATTTGAGATAAAATTTAGGTTCAATATATTTTGCAAATCATGTATCATGAATAAATTAAAGAAAGAAATTATGTGTTTTATTTGTCTGCTGAGGTCAGTTCGATGGACATCATGACAATAATGACCTTCTTCCATTCTGGAATAGACATAGTATCTCTCTAAAAAGAGTTGTCAATTTGCTGACTTACTACACTTTTTCATGCTTTTGCAAGAGAAGATTTGGAGACTTGTTCTCTATCTTAGGGTTGGGAAATAACATTTACTTTTTCTTAACTGGGCTTCCATATCTGTGAAAAAGAACCAATAATGAAATCCACCAAAGGTCTAAGATGTAAAGTCTAGCATGAAAGACTCACAGTACATTTTTTTTTATATAGCTAAGTTCAGTCTTAGTACATGATAAGTGTTTCTTAAACACATTCTCAGTGCGGGGCTATATGTAAGGATATCACACATAGCTGACATTATTCTACTGTTTAGGAACAAAATGTATCTACATTATTAGGTCTCAGAGTTAAGCTTGTTCCTTACTTTTGGAATATTTCACAAAGTTATGATAAGGGCAAACATACATGCAACACACATTATATACATACATACATACATACATACATACACACACACACACACACACACACATTCTACAAAAGGAGCCAGCTGCATCCCACTGCCTGGCTAGCTTAACCCACAAAATAACCATACAGAAATTGTTTTAATAAAATTACTGCCTGGCCCATTAGTTTTAGCCTCTTATTGGCTAACTCTTACATCTTGATTCAATGCATTTCTATTAATCTGTGTTCACCATGAGGTTGTGTCTTACCAGTTAAGATTCTAACCAGCATCAGTCTCAGGCAGAAACTCCATGGCATCTGCCACACTGCCTTTCTTCCCAGAATCCAGTTCTCTCTTTCATGCCTAAGTTCTGCCCTATCAAATGGCCAAGGCAGTTTCTTTATTTAACCAATAAAAGCAACACAAATACAGAAGGACCTCCTACACGATATATATGCAGACAATGTACAGTTGAAAAAGTTAACCTGGAAAGTAGTCTCAGTGTTTAAAGACACATACTAGGTTTATAGAAGGCCTAGGTAAGGTTATGAGCACTTACATGACGTGGCTCATAACAGTCATAACTACACTTCTAAAGGATTTGGACCCTTTTTCTGACCACTTTGCCTGTACTACACATAAACTCATGCAGACTCACATACTCAGACATAAATTAATAAATTAATAAATATACCCTAAAAATAAAATCGAAAGTGAGGTGCTATTTTGCACACTTTTGGTTTTTCTCTGTAACTCTCATCCACTTTGCTTTGCACATCACTGGCTATGACATGGATCTATTCATGCATTGATATTCTGATGTTTATATAATCTGTTAAGGAAACATGATATATAGAAAGATATATATACCACATACATCTCAAAATTTCTGGTCTGGAGATGTGTGGCATTCAGAAAATCATGTTTGAAGATGTTCAATTGTGCCTTTGAGTTAATATTGAATGTTATTTGCCTCAGAGAAATAATTTTAAAAGAGTTCTTTTATCAAATAATTTATTATAGATGAATTGTCACTAGTATTATATTCGGCTATAACTATATTTTATAGAACTCCAATATTACTAACATTATTGAATAATAATTTAGAGAATGAATTTAAGTTTTAACAAACCATTATTTGAAATATCTAGGTGTCCATGAAAATAGATGTTTTACTTCATGAACTAGCATGAAACTCAAACTCCATAGTTTTAAGTAGCTTTGAAAACTAAGTAACGCAGTACTTTATATTCTTACATACTGTAATATCATATACTATCTAAGAAGAATGCCATATACACAAACCTGAATTGAGAATGAATAGTAAATAGAAAGAAAAAATTATCAGAAAATGGTTTACAAGACTGAAAATGTATAAGGAGTGGGATGTCTATTTATAAAAATATGGTTCTAGTCAGGATAGGTTGCATAGTTTACTATATAACTAATTATTCTCAAAATATTTAATGATGAGGAAAATATACTAAAAGTTCTCAGGTGAAGTTAGCCTTGATTTTTCTCAGCCTCATTTGTAGAAGTCTACTGAGTCTCAGCCCATCTTAAAGGAAACGTGCAGGTGAAAATGAATGAATCCCCTGATTTCCATCTTCCGATATAGGCAACTGGCTAAGTGACAGATTGACACAGTAAGCCCATCCACCTCTGGTGTATATTTTTAACCCCAGAATTCATTTTAACCTTTAAAAATCATGGATGAGAAGGAATATGAATGAAAGCATGACAAAGAAACAAATGTAGGCAAGTTATAGTAGGCGTGGAGAAGCATGTGAGGCCTTTGACACGAGGAGAGCAATGAGATCTCTACCTCAACCACTAGATTCCTGACAATCTGCAGTAAGGTAATCCCCCCTCTGCCAGTCCAGCTTCAAAGGTTAATCCCATTCAGGCTATTCCAAGCAGACAACCTGGATGAGCAAGTTTCTGTCCTGAAACTTTCCCTGACATTGATAATCTAAAAACTGAAAGTCTTATTGTGGATCTATTTACTAAAATACATTTGAGTGCTAATTGAAAGCACAAATTCAGAGGAAAGCTATCTTCAGACAAACAGAAATTGTTTTAAAATAATAATACCAGTTGCTTATTTTGTCCTAAAATGAGCCACTAAAAATATGTCTTACCTTTTATTTTTAGAGATATTTAACTCTAAATAATTGAGTAAACTACCTGAAAGCGTTCATCAAATGCCTCCTATGTTAAACTATATTTATAAAGAAAATATTACTATATAAATGTAGCCCTAGTGATGGATATGGATAAATCATGAGCTAAAAGCATTTTTTTGAGAAATGACAAATATCACATTATATCATTAATGACAAATTATCAGTGATAAATATTATCACTTTTTTTTATTAAAACTTACAAAAATGTAAAAGAGAAAACCATGGGAACAAAACTATAGTTCTTTCCCCATTAATCTTTTAATCCTTTCTGATAATACCCAGAGAGCTCCTGTGGCATCTCTTGTTTTCTTCCATAAATGCACTAACATAGATCTTTACAAATCTTAGAAGCAATATCTGACATCTCAAACAGGTCAGAGAACATATTTATTTTTCCCAAATAAATGATAGTAAAGATTTTTGTCAGAGAAAAAAAGAGATGGTGAGATAGGGTCATCAGAAAGGTGAAATGCACAAAAGACTCCAAATAGATTTTAAAAATGTACCTGTGCTTGAACAGTGCCTCCTCACCCTTTGTATGCTCAGAGTACAATGAACAGTAATTTGAACATAATTTGATGGAGCCAAGTGAGAGAGGATTTTACAAAAAGATCAAAATATATATCAGTCTCAGTTCCAAAGAGAGATGACAAAAGGAGGATGATATTAGAAAATATTTGGAATATTCAGACTTCATTAGTGAAATGAAGAGTGACCAAATCACCTGACCTCTTAGCCTTTAAAAAGTAGAGGTCAACTTGATGAATTAACTTTCTACCACTTTAGCAAAATGTCTTTGATAACTAACTTGAATGGCAAACTATTTGTGTTGGCTTTCAATTTTATCCTGCCAATGTCCTGTGGCTCCATCCCTTTGTGCATCTGATTGATGACTCTGGCGGCAAGGTCCAGGGAAACAAAAGGTGGAAAAATGTGGTCAACCATGAGCAGGAAGCAAAAGAGAATGGCCCAGGGCCTACCAGTTCACCTTGAAGACAAATGTTTAATAAATAAATGACCTGCTGGCCTCCACCTCCTAAATGTTCTTCCACCTTCCAAAGCAATGCTCAGAGACCACATTTTCATCATAGAGACGTTTGGGACTAATTTGGCATCTAAACTACAACACTTGTAATTGCAAACCTCCACACCTTGAAGATCCACATGCTTTGGCTCTCTTTAGACTCCAAGTTTTCAGAGTAGTTAATATCACAGGACTTGTGACAACTTTCTGGGAGTTTTTAAAACACAATCTTATTTATTTCGGACTTTGATTAAGCACTGTGTAGATGAGTATGATCTTGAACTTCTGAACATCCCAAATCCACATAGCTAGAATTACAGGCACACACTGCAATACATTTTTTTGCAGTGTTGTGGACAAATCCAGACTTAATAGATGGCAGGGAACTATTTTACCAATTGAGCTATTGTGGCCCTTGTAATGTTTTATATCTAACTGTCATTTGATAACTTGAAGCAAAGTTAGTTTATTAGGTTCACAATATACAAATGGATCTATGCTTTAGTAATTTTCAACATATAATTTCATATACTGGGAAGCATAGATGACAAGTTTGTAGCCAAAACAGGTAGCATAAAGTCCCCATTTTGGATAGCAATGTTACTAACTTCTGTGTTATTAACAGTCATTGTAGATTGAGTGCCACATGCTAATTTTACCCTTCATAAACATAAGGTTTCCTACCATCCTTATATAATTACTGAGGACTCAAATACTTTTTTATTATTTTTCCTACTACCATGTTCCAGGATTGCACAATGTTTACTAACAAAGATTCTGAAATCAGAAACTAGAATGAGAAAACATCCCCATAGCTTAAAATGATATTTGCCTTGGCAGCATTGTTGAACAAAACACTTTCTCCTATTCTAATTAAAGAGCTAAAAAAGAAATGTTAGTTTCACTCCTCCGAGAACACACCCCAGACTGGATAAAATGAGAAAGGGGTACATTACTGATCATTCCTCAGAAAAAGATGGAAAACTCAGAAAATTTATGAGAGATTTTTCATAAAAAAGAAGATGAAACTGCCCTACTATTATAGAGAGTCATGCAGGCCATATTGCTGGATCCAAGTTGAGAAAGAATATTCAAAACTAGTGAGACTCGAGTGTAGGAATCAGCCTGTAATAAGTCCGTGTCAGACTTTCTTACACACCCAGGCTCTGACTGGTAGAAAGCCATAGGCAGTGATAAAATTGAAACACTTTCTTGGGCTCAGCAAGAGAACAAGAAAAGACCCCTCTTTAAGGGGAAAACATAACATCACATTTAAGTATTAGCTGTAGTTACTATTAACTATCAGTCACAAATGTTGCTAATTTTCTAACTTCCCACTTGAAACTGATGTTTTACAGCCTCCATCACAAACACTGAATTACTCCCAGTTGTAACTAACATGTGCGGTCTTCTGGATGACTGGGTTTGATTTTCCTTCCATTTTTGAGTTACAATAAGATTTTGAAATTTTCTTCCTCCTGGTTCACTGAAAGTTGTTGTACACAGAAGCAAGAAAGCTGTTTATATATTAGTGAAGAAATAACCCATTGGGATAAAAATCTTACCTATAAAGTAACTCCTGTGATCAAGGCAGCAGTTGATAGACACAATCCCTGACATGTCCATCTAAAACCCACGCACTGGAAAGGGGTCTCAGGATCTCACAAGGTGTTTTTCCTATAAGTCAGATATCGTACCAATTGGCTTTGATTTTTCTTACTTCTAATAGTAAAGTGAAATGGCTCTATTCAACTTCTTGTGAATTTCTTTTTATTGCTATCCTTTATCAAGTGCCAAAGGAAATGTGGTGCTACATTCGTATCTCAAGACTAAAGTTGTCTAAACACCAGCAAGTTTTTTAGACTTAGAATACCAAGTGTTAAAGGAGAGTGTTTAGATCTCTACAAAACCATCACCTTGTTTTTTTTTTTCTTGAGGAAGAGTGAAGCAGAAAAATAGTGAAAAGGACCCACAGAGACTTGCCTGCTCTGCGAATTGCTGACCCCAAAGACAAGTACACAAGTTTTGTGTTGAACTTTAGAAGCCTTTGGTAACTTTAAAAATGAATTTGAGACTTATTTTTGACACTATCTCTGTACTGCGGAGACAAGAAGAGTCAAGTTATTACATGATGGTCACCTGAGAAGTTCAAGTCCTGGCCTCTCCCTGAGCACTTTGATCATTTCCCAAGAAAACACATGGATCGATTCGACTTGGCTTCTCCTCGACTATCCAGGTATCACACTCCTGACAAATTGGATCCAATGCATTTTAGAAGGCAATGTGGAAACCTTCTAGAATTGATTAAAGTGAATTTGAAAGCTATATTCATTCAGCCATGGAGTCTGAGGCAAGTTGTTCTACATGATTGTGCCTTATTTTATTCATCCTTTAAAAAACATCAGAAAATAGTTTTCAGCTTAGAAATGATGAAACATAACATGGTGGGGTTAGGGATACCTGTGTGCAATGGGTTCATATTAATAAATAACTTATGTTCCCCCAAAATGGAAATAAATGCACACCATTTTGCCATGTGCAATGGTTAAAATGTATAACCATGTCTAGATTTCACCATTCCAAACCAATTAATTGAGTTGCTCAATTTGTTCTGAAGACCATAGTAATTTTGTTTTTTCACTGTTAGAAATCAAAGTCAGGCCTTATGCAGTCTAGTCACTGTGCAGCACTGTCAACCCCTAGCTCCTTTTGAGAAAGGATTGTGCTTTGTATCCACGACTAGCCTTAAACTACCCACCCCTTCTCCCACCTCCTTTTGAGGTGTAATCTCAGAAGCATGGCACCAGATTCAGCTGTCATTTCTCAATGTGCTCTTTATTGTTTGCATTCATGTGTGCACACATACTTTCATTCTCTTACTCAATCATCCCTTTATAAATACATTGAGCTATTGTGTGTTTATTTATCAACTCTTCATAGCAACCGTGTGCCTTGTGTGAAGATAGCTTAATTTCTGTTACAGTTCCCTCAGCTGTAGAATGAATGTGGTCCCAGCTTGTCCGGAATCACTCACTGAATGAGTGCTTAGAAGTTGCCAGTGTTGACTCAATATGACTAAGTATATGCTGTCAGCCAATTTTTTGGGGGTTAGAGTTTATGGTAATTTTGCAAATATGTCAAGTATTTCTTTAATAAAGTGGCTCCTAGTTGGTGTCCTTTCTCAGTATATTCCTAAGATTAATTTGATGAGAATTTTGTCATTGTGAGAATAATCACAGTAGCATGTCCCTTTTTCTGTCTCTCTACTTTCTTCTATTTCCTCTTCATTACTTTCTCCATTGAAATGACCTATGCAAGCTACTTCTAACCTCTGTGATCTTAGAATCATGGTTGTCATGCCCGTCAATTACAGTATCCAAAGCACCAGGGAGATTCAGAATTATAAGTTCATAGTCATGTACTACAGTAACTAGCTTCTCTGAATGAGTCACCTCCTTCCTCCATAACACTATGTCTCTGGCCTCAGGCAAACACTTCTACAGAAGGGGACCAAATGAATCCTCTACTATTTTTTGTTATATTGGTACTGCTTGTGATATGCATTAGTTTTCTTTGTTTCATTTTCATTATACATTTTGGTATAGTATTCAGTACTATGGGTGAAAAATGTAACAAAAAAATTGGAGAAAACATTTCAGTCAGATCCCCAAATCTCTAGTTAGATCATGTGTGCATTTCAGATTACATTACAGTATCAGACAAGTTCCTTCTCATTTACATAACTAAATTTAAGAGATGCTTGGTTAAAGGTACCAAAGGCTGCCATTTAATATCATTAAATAAAATATGAAAACCTTAGTTAAAACAAAAATTATCTTTAAAATATCTTATTTTCTACAAGATATAGTCAGGAGAGCCTTAATTTGTTTCAATGTTGTTATAACAAATTCCCTGAAGTTTGATATTTTTTTTCTCTTTAAAAAGAGGATTGAGTGTCTCAAAGTCTGTGAAGCTGAAAGTCGAGGATCAGGCAGAAATATCTGGTGTAAACTTCTTACTGTGTCATAATGTGGCAGATGGCATATCTGGTGGGAACGTATGTGTGAGCCCTGAGGATCTCATGAAAAAAAAGCACTCACACATGGACCATTCATCACAGTGTATTAACACACACTCTGAGAAACTCATACAGCCTTGAGGGTGCTACCAGCCAGCAAGAGGAGCATAAGTCCCTTCTAACTGCAGTCTGCAAAGGACCTAAGCACCTCCCACAGGTCCCCACCTGTGTAGGGTCTAATTCCTTCTTCGTACTATACCACTAGGCTTAAGACTTCATTTGAAAATCCTTCAGAGAGCAAAGCAAACCCAGTTAAAATCAGAACCCTTTCATACTAGAGAGTTTTATAAATCTCTCATGATTTGAAACCCACAGAATATATATTCGAGTAAGTTGCATAGGTAATAAATTAAAACTTTCTGATTATAGCAAAATTAGCATTTGCCCTAATTCACACCCATGTTTCTCATCCAGTGTGACAAGGCTAAAATAAATATCACACTATGAGGAGGTTGATTAAAGTTTAGCTTATTAGAGAAATTAGTTTCTTTCTAAAATTTGCTCAATAATATCACTGGACAAAATTATATATTCTATAATCTACAAGCTGCTATTACAAAGAAGTTATTATCCAAGTGGGGTCCTGATAGATATATTAGCATATTTTAATTTGTTTCATGTAATATTTATTTTAGAATACAAGTACATTTTCATTTAATATTTTTATATAATAGATGTTTTTATAAAATATATTTTGATTACAGGTTCCTCTACCCCAGCTCCTCCAAGATCTTCCTCTTCTTCCCTCCCATCCAAATTCACAGACTTTCTTTCTCTAGATTTTATTTCAAAATAAGTCTAATAATAAAATTAGATGAAATAAAAGCAAACAAAGCAGAATAGGACAAAACAAAGAAAGAAACAAATAAATGGACAAGGAGAAGGGACTTGAACAGGATGAAGCAGAGAAGAAGGCACTAAGGAAGGAAATATGAGAAGGGATGGATAAACCTAAGGGCCATATTAGGGTTGTATGGAACCAATACAGTAGAAACTTATTTAACTATGTACACATATGGAGGCAATTTAAATGTAATCACAAAGTAATTGGGGAGATAGGACCCCAACAAATAATTTCTTCTCACCAAGTGACACATAACTTTTAGGAGAGGGTTGGAACTAATTAAGTAGATGGCCAAAGGGGCCCTTGGGAACCAGCAAACAACCAAGACTACAACAAGTCTATTTGTTGGTTGCTTACCAGAAACTGTTGATGAAGTACTATAGCTGAAGAATAATACCTACAGAACTCATTGAACATGAAGGAGACAAACTGGTGCCTACACAGAGCTTTCATTCCTTCTGTCTAGTTTTCATGGTACAAGAAGGTAATCTGCATTCTAACCAACAAAAGTGGTATACACCAACCCAGCTACAAACACTCCCTTCCATATGGGCTGGTACAATAGTGACACAAAGTTTGTAGGACTAACCAACCAATATCTGATTGGATTTAAGATTCACTCCATGATCTGGAACTCACTGTTGACATTGGTCTGATGGATAAGAACCTGAGATTAGATAGACTAAATACTTTGGAAAAAACAAACTTCTACTGTGCTGCTAAAATGAAGTAGCAATGAAATGACTCCTAATGATATTCTGCTATCCTCAGAGATCAATGATTTGCTCAGCCACTGTCAAAGAAACTTCTTCAAGCCGTATATGGGAAAAAATGCAGAGACTCACAGCCAGATATTGTGCAAAAATTGAGAGACATTGGAACATTCAGTCCTACATGGGATTCCTTCATTAAAACCCTCCCGCAGGATTCAGGGACCCCTCCAATACAAGACGCAGAAAGACTGTAAGAGCCAAAGGGTTTGGAAGACACCAAGGAAAAAAGGAACTTTTAAATAGAACATGGCTGACACACGTATTTATAAATTCAAAGAGACTATGGCAGTATGCACAGGGCCTGCATGGGTCTGCACCAGATGGGGTCCTCGGGCTGAAACAGGTGGAATTGAGGCCATTGATATTGAAAGATGTCAAGGAGAAATCTTTTCTGATTCCTGTTATTTTGTTGTTGTGGTCTCCATCCTCCCCTTTGTATGTGGGTGTGTGGTGTTTCCCTAGTCTTTTGATTTCCTGGTCTGGGATTATTTATTCCTTATGTTTTCTTGCATGTCGGTAACTAAAATTTCCTAAGGATGTGTTTTCATGGATGTGGTTAACCTCTTCATGTTGAAGTTTTCTTTCTACTTCCTTCTGTAGTATGGGCATTATAGATAGATACTGCTTAAATTTTGAATCATCACGGTATTTCTTTTTTTTTTTTTACATCTATTGTTATTGGAAGTTTTGCTGACTATATCCATCTAAGCTAGCATCTGTGTTCATTAGTATTTATAAAATATCTGCGCAGGTGTTTCTGGCTTTTATTATCTGCTTATTCTAAAATGCTTGTCTTTACATGTTATTTGTGTTGTTTTCATTAGCAACTTTTAATATACTTTCTTTGTTTTGTACATTTAGTGTTTGATTTTTGATCATTACCTGTTGTATGGAATTCCTTTTCTGATTCAGTTTACTTTGTATTATGTATTTTTCTTGTATCTCAAAAGGCAACTCTTTAGTTAGGCTTGAGAAATTTTTGTCAGTGATTTTGTTGAAAATATTTCCTGTGACTTTTATGTTACTTTCTTTTTCTTCCTATATTCTTATTACTCATAGATTTGGTCTTTTTATGGTGTCTTGTCTGTCCTAGATGTCTTGTTCCAGGATCATTTTTTTTTTAAATTTAACATTTTCTTTGACCAGGGTATCCAATACTTCTATCTTATCAAATCCAGAGTCTTTCCTCTATTTCTTGCTTTTTGTTGATGAGACAGAATTCTGTTGCATCTGAAGCATCTGTTCAATTTCCTAAAGCTTTCATTTTCAGATTTTGCTCAGTTTGTGTTTTCCTCAGTGATTTTATTTTCATTTTTATGTCTTAAATTGTTTCCCATTGTTTGTGTTTGCACAGATTTTTAATAGATATATTTATATCCCCTTTAAAGTCTTTCAATATATCCATAATACTATTTTGATGTCTTTGTCTTGTGCTTAAGCTATATTGCATTTCTCAGGACCTGATGTCAATAGAATCTAGGGGAGACATATGTGATGAAAAGTATTGTGTTTTTATGTTGATGTGTAGGCATTTGGGTACCCTAAAAAAAAGTACGCTAATCTCTCCTTTCAAACATCCCAAATTCGAAATTTAGTGTTCATATTTAAGTATTGCTAGCCACTGTGTGAGTTATAAGAAGTTTTTTTTAAAGGAAAACAAACTATCTTTTTAAATTTTACATACCAATCCAAAATCCCACTACCTCCTGTCCAGCCATTCTCTCCACTTAGACCCTCATCCCACCCCATCCACTCCTCAGAGAGGGTAAGATAAGATGTGTTCAAGTGTACTTCCCACTTTCTCTTCTATAAGGTTCAGTGTGGCTCGCTTTATGTTGAGGTCTTTGATCCATTTGGACTTGAGTTTTGTATATGGTGATAGATATGGGTCTATTTTAATTTTTTACATGTTGATATCCATTTATGCCAGCACCACTTGTTAAATATACTTTTGTTTTTTTCATTTGATATTTTTTGCTTCTTTATCAAAGATCAGGTGTTCGAAGATGTGTGGATTGATATCCGGGTCTTCTATTTGGTTCCATTGGTCCTCCTGTCTGTTCTTATACCAATACCAGGCTGTGTTCAGTACTGTAGCTCTGTAGTACAGTTTGAAATCAGGGATTGTGATGCCTCCAGAAGGTCTTTTATTGCACAGGATTGTTTTGACTATCCTGGTTCTTTTCTTTTCCAAATGAAATTGAATATCATTCTTTTGAGGTCTTTGAAGAATTTTGCTGGGATATTAATGGCCATTGTGTTGAATCTGTAGATTGCTTTTGGTAAGATTGCCACTTTTACTATATTAATTCTGCCTACCCAAGAGCATGGGAATTCTTTCCACTTTCTGGTAAGTAGAGTAACAACACAAAGGCTAGACATATTCAGAGACTGAATAAAACTGAAAAGAGCCCAGAAACTTTCCAGTTGACAGGTTTCTTCCAGCTGAGTCCCCCACTGAAAGGTTTTGTGAGCCACTGACCATAAACAAACAGGATAGAAGACTAGATCATGAGTTAGATAATGTTAAAAGAGGCAGAGTCTCTTATAAAAGAAAGGAGATAGCAAGCTGAAATCAGCTAGCTAGTGTGGGGAAATATTTAGCTATAAGCATGCTATACTTTTATAGCTACATATTGTGGCACCTTATATCCTATTGTGTGCATTATAAAATACAGTCCCTGCATTGTTTGACCTATATACATCTTACTCCCACAAATAGTATAAAAGTTACTGTAGGCCCATATCTCATAATCATTTATCAGTTCTTTTAAGGTTTATTTAATCATGGTATTTCCCTGTCATATAATTATTTATTTCAACAATAAACGATAACAGACATTTTAAAGTTATTCACCATTTCAAAAACACTATAGTATTAAGATTATCAACTCATTGTTCTGAAATAATGTGCATTTTAATGCTATAAAAAGACGTTTATATTGACTCTCTCCTTCACTCATGTATGATGTTGAAAAATCACAGATCTTGGTGGTGTCAGGATTTAAATTAAATGAATCATTCCATAACTGTGATACAAAGTAACCCAATCATTACTTACCTTGAAGGTATTCTCAGCCTAGATCATGCAGCTCCATTCTTTTATATGCCACTTATCTCTTTTGTAGAACAAACAGATTTAAATCAAAACATCACTCAACTGTCTCCACTTTTCACAAAAATTTAATGTGTCATATAGTAGAAAGATGTCTATGTGGTTTTCTGTTATATTTAAATATTCACTTTAATACTGTATTTTTCTCATCAAAGGTACTTAGTAAATATTTGTGAGATCATTTTAAGTGGTAGTAAGTGTCTCAGGATTTCAGAAATTGATTTTTATTTTGCCAACACTACAGTAGTAAGTAAGTAATGGCCTATTTCACAGGCCAGGTAAACACTTCAATATTTGTTTTTTCTGATAATCTCACTAAGCTTAAAGTAATAGTCAAAGATGGCAGTAAATGCTAACCTGAACTGGTGTGGGAGTGTGGGAGGTCCTTTAGTATATGTGTTGCTTTTATTGGTTAATAAATAAGCTTTTTTGGCAAATATTTTAACAGAATATAGCCAGGCTGGAATACACACACACACACACACACACACACACACACACACACACACACACATATATATATATATATATATATATATATATATATATATATATATATAGAGAGAGAGAGAGAGAGAGAGAGGGTAGGCAATGAGAGAGAGAGAATAGGCAGAGTCAGCAGAGTCAGAGAGAAGCCATGTAGCCCTGCCGGAGAAAGACACCAGACACTGAGACACTGTATGGAACTTTACCTGGTAAGTCACAGCCAAGTGGCAATATACAGATTAATGGAGATGGGTTATTTTAGGATATAAGAGATAGCTAAATATGTGTTTAAGCTATTGGCATTACGAATAATATAGTGTTTGTTTGATTCTTTCTGGTCTTGGCAGCTGGGAAACAAACAAGCAGTCATCACCCAACAAATTGGCACCCAACATGGGGTTGACTATATCCATGGAAAACTTTAGAAAGCTTGGAAAGAAATTCTAGACACAAAAGAACAGAACTGAGCATGGCTTCTTGGTAGTCATTTTTTTTTCTTTTTGAGATAGGCTTTGTTTGCTTGAGGCATGCTGCAGTTCCTTAAAGAGAGGTCTGGAATTGGCATCAGGATTTATCCCTACTGCTTGTACTGTCTTTTTGGAAACCTATTCTCCTTGGATGGATACCTTGCTCAGCCTAGATATAATATGAGGGCCTTGAACCTTCCCCAAAGCACTGTATGTTACCCTCTTTGAGTAGTGGATGGGGATGGGGTGGGGGGTGAGTAAAGGGAATAAAGGAGGGAAGGGGGTGGGAATTTAGATAGTTTGTTTACATTTTAAAAAATACATAAAAATGAAAATTAAAACAAAGTTTACAGAAAAAAAGAGAGGTCTTCCTGATTCAGTGGTAGAAAACAAATCTTCAGTTTCAAAACAGAAGTTTGCTGGTTTTCCAGCACAAATGGCTCGAACTCTTTCCGAAGGTCTATCTGAAAGTATTTAAATAGGGTCTGTGAGCATCATGTTACAAATTGCCTAATGGTGACACAGACCTGCTGTGATCCTGTATCTGGGGTAGAAAGAATGGCTCTCAGAGACCAATAATATTCCTCCCCAAGTTGGACTGGGAAGAACCAACAGGCAGGATCTAGGTGTTGGTCCTAGTCATCTCCATTTAACATTTAAACACATAGGCACTTCTGGTCAGAAAATAATTACAGATACATAATAAAAACAGATTCAAATAAAAAAAAGACCTCTAAATGGTTCACAGTATTGGATAAATGTGCATAGGCTTGGGAGAGAAAAGAAAAAATAATACAGACATTGTTAAAAAGAAGTTAATGGTTATAAAAAAAGAAGTAAAATGTCTTTAAAGAGACAGAGCACAGATGTCATTAATGAAGGGAGTAAGAAAAAAATAAGCCATGGAAAGATGGAATATACACAGAGAGTCTGGATTACATATATTATTCTGTTTACTTTGAATTATTTGACTGTGAGGATCTAAGTACAGAGACATTTCATCAAATGGGCTGCTAAGCTAAACTAACTTGTATAATTTAAAGGGATCTTGACTTCAAGATTTGGGTCTAAGGATTTGTTGCTTTGGAAAACCAGTTTTTTTGTTTCCACAAAAGATGAGAACCTGCCAGTTTCTTTCAAACTAATGTGGTTTGATGGACAAAGACCTACCAAAAGGTCATTGTGAACACCCCCCAAAATTACTTTGCCCAACAAAAAGCAGGAAGCAGTTTGGAGAAAACTACACCCAAATTCCCAAATGTTGTTTATAAACGTGTGTTACATTTAAAGGGGGATATGCTATAGAGATGGATACTTTGCATTGGTATGGATCTTAGTCTGTTGATCCAAATTTTAGGTCAATTTTGTTATATGTGTATTTCTACTCTTGAGTAAGGTATTGTGTTTGTGTAGAATATTTAAAAATGTAATGTATAGTTAAAATGCAGGTTAACAGATAGATAATCATCTATAGTAGTCAAGCTTATAGTCATGTTAGTTAGGTTTTCTAAATGTACAGAAATATATTTCAGATGGATGAGTATTCTTTAAACCTTTCAAAGACTTACAGAATGTGGCATTTAAAATGCTTGAAGAATTTTGGACTTTTCATGGAAGTGAGACACATCTGCTTCTGGCAGCACCAATGTACTTCAAAAGTATGATGGGCATCAAAGAGGCTCCTTATCTAGTTTGTTAGTCATTTGGGCAAGAAATTGCTCTTGCTTAGATGGCTTGATGTTATTCTCTATTAACTGTATATGCAGAACCCAGAGAAAAATGTCTGTTGAATTTGCGTAAAGGTGAGACTGTTCTTCATGGTTCCTGATTCATGAAAGAGACTGCAAGACATTCTTCAGGACACAGAAGATATCAAGAGATTGATGTTGCCATTCTAAGGCAGAACAAATATTCAAATTTCCCACTTCATGAAAAAATCTGCCAGACACTATATGCCTTTAGGCTGAATAGGGACGTCAACAACATGTTATAAACTTTGGGTGACTGATCAGGCAATGAGATGTCCCTGTCAATTCTAGAGTTTTGGAAACTGCTTATAATGCACTTCCTGTTTATTTAGTAATATTATATTCTTCTGGAGTCTTTGATGGAGTTGAAGTATAGATATTTATAATTTTCCTTAGTTGTGATAAAAGATAGAGTAAATATAAATATTGTAACTATAATTCTTGCTTAATAACTGTCTTGTTATATGTAATTTTACTATGTTAATCCCTTCTTTCTATTTGAACTGTAAAGAGAAAATGGTGTGGGAAGTCCTTCTGTATGTGTTGCTTTTATTGGCTAATAAAGAAGCATTCATTTGGCAAATGACTAAACAGAATATAGCCAGGCTGGAAGCGATATAGAGAGAGCAGGCAGTCAGAGAGAAGCCATGTAGCTCTGCCAGGGACAGATGCCAGATGCTGGACAGAACTTTACACAAATTAAAGGAGATTGATTAGTTTAGGATATAAGAGTCAGCTATTGGCAAAACAATATTACAAATATTATAGTTTCTGTGTGATTATTTCTGATCTGGGCAGCCAGTAAACAAATGAGCAGTAATCCCCCAACACTGAACTCTTATTTTTACTCATTCAAAGCTAGTTTGAAGAGGGTATGTAACCCTTGTCAATGCTATTTTTAATGTATAAAGTGCAGAGTTCAGGGTCTTATATCAGGAAAATAATCAAAAGTATAATTAACAACTAATAGTTATAGTCAGAGTACTAAAATCTGACAAGCTTCTTTAGTATCACCTGCATATAATATGGGAAATTTGGCCTCTTTACTATTCAGCTTCCACATTGATATGCTGCAGTATCCCACACTTACAATGATTACTGTATTAAGTGCATAAGTTCAATATGGCTGTTCAGGAGTTCCAGTGTAGGTTCAAAGTGGTAAAAACATCACAGTAAATAATTTGGTCTGTTTTAAATATTGAGATAATGAGCAATATTTTGAGAAGACTAGTGATGGAAGAGGTAAAGTCAGGAGATTTGCAGTGTCTATAGGGTAAGTTATTTAATTTGGGATTATGTGCTTGACTGGTTCCCTTTTGATCAATTGTATGGACACTGGTACCATTATCTGACATGAAGAAGCAGCAGGAATGGATGCCAATTGTTTGGGATATATTGCCCTAGAGCTATCTGTAGGGTCCAGAGAAAGCTCTTCTGTTAGCAACTTGAAAATTGTCTAGGAATCGGAGTTATAATGCTACAATAAATAATGGGCTTATATGAAAAAATGAGAGAGAGCAATAGAGAAAAGGATCAAATTATGAATGAGGAATGATTAAAACTGAGAATTCTGAAATAACTCATACAGCTCAAACAACAAGGGTAAAGAGTGATTTAGAAATAAAGGAGTTATAAAGATCCCTGAGGAAGAAATTAAAAAATGAAATAAAATCATCAATCTCAGCAAATAAAATATTGTTATCAACAGAAAGGAACTTCAAAATATGTGCAGTTAGATGGAGATTCTCCTCCTGATGTAGTATTAAATTTTCCGTTATTATGTAACAAACTATAATGACCAGTAGCATAAAAGTGCTTCAAATTTTTATAATTATTAAGTCACAATTCTATTATTCAAATCCCTGATTGGCTCCACTGAGTTTTTAGAAGTCCACAATGGATGATATTTGATATGATATAATCCAATACCTAGCAGGCTACTTTTTAATTTTCACCTTTTAAGGTCTATTTAATAATATCTTGCCTAATACAAACTCTAACTAGATTAGATTACATTTTCTTTATCTATCTATCTATCTATCTATTAATTGTTTATAATAGACTAGAGTGATTTATTTTGTCTTCGGAGGTTTAGAGCTTTGGCGATAATATCTATCCTTATTATTTTTTAACATTTATCCTGAATTAGCTCATTTATTTTTATTTATTTATCTGAAATCACACATTAATTTATTTTCTGCTTTTTCCAACTATGCAATTCTGACTATGAAATATTTATATTGTACTCTATACTAGACCTTGCACTGATAAAATTTTATTACAGTAGTGATTAAATTTTTAAATAAATCATAGAATATAACTGAATCCTTTGTAATTACTTTCAAAAAGTATCCAAATTTTTCTAAACTCATTATTCTATTACATGATTATGTTTCTTTAAAAACTATGACTAATTTTATATTTAAATAATATTAAATTTATTTACTGATTAGAGGAAACTTTCCATAGGTATAATATTGAACTCTTTTCAATCAAGGATCATAATATCATTAATATTTCAGTTACACATGATGATATTTGTTACAGAATTTCAAGAATTTCTGCCCCCTTGTTCTGCTTTCTTACCTCTTCTTCATATACTCATGCTCTCCCCACATTCCTCCTTTTTTCCTCCTCTTTATCCTCTGATGGCCAGGTTTTATAGTTACTAATGCTTGTATGCTGCAACCCTATTTTCTATGGTTTTGAAATACTGTGCTGTCACTTTGGGCAGGATATTTGCATTAAAGCTTGGGATGATACCCTCAGAAGTTCTTGGTTATTTCTTCTGTCTTTGTGGAACAAAGCAAGCTGTCTGCATTTTGTAGCTTTCAGCTTGACAAGCAATATACAGGGTGCCTGGTATCTAAAGTTTGAGTTTCATGATCAGCATGGTTTTAGCGGAAGTTCCCCCTTTGTTAATACCAGACTTGGAGAAGAGTGTCTCTAAACTAGACATCATGGTAAGACCTTTAGTGATTGATGTTATTAACATACTATGTTAGAAACCATTTAATATTTTGCCTATAATATGATATGGCCACAAAGTCTTATCGTAATCAAGCATGTTCATGTTTGAACCTTCCTCCCCTATATTCAGTTGCTGGTTGTGTGGTTGTCTACAACTTGTAACAATATTTTTAAAAATATTGTGGATGATTTTGTCCACATCTACAAAATATTTCCTGTATTTCCCCCTTACCAGGCTTATATTTTATTAGCATCAATGATTTTGATTTATGTAAACTTTTCAAACTTACATCATTATACTGAATTTCTGGTGTGTGGCAAAGATTAAGGTGTTTAGGCAATTTATAAAGTAGGAATTGAAAATAAATTAGTAATTGTAATGCTTTGAATGAAAATAGTGCCCATGTATTTAAATGCCTGATCTATTTTTTTTGGTGGAATTTTTTTTAAAGAAGGATTCAGGCAAGAATAGTAACTAAGATAGGTAATAGTGTAACATGAATGATGTTCCAATGACTTCAATCAATTAAGTGATACAAGACTTAAATAATCGTATTAACTAAGAAATTTTTTCATTTTATTACCTGAAGCATTGTACTGAAATATGATTTTTCTCATCAGATATGCTATAATACAAGGAGTATTCTAAATTCCTGATTAAAGATTTCTTAAATAGTATTAGATATCCATTAAACTAATTATAAATTTCAACTTTCAGATAGGGAATAGGGCTTGCACATTTGTTAAAAATATTCATTAAGTGTGTTTGAATAATAAAGTTAAGAATAGAAAATGAATAATAAAATTTGGCTAAGACAGAAATTACATCTTATTTTGTTGTTATCAAAGTTATTGTAATGAAGTTTAATTCAGTTTATTCAAATATAATAACAATGTGATAATTTAATTAATAATTTTATATCTTCATCTTTAGATTTCTCCCATATCCATATTATAACCAGTCTTTGTAAAGCTTCTATTTTCTTTGTTTTATGAAATTAATTTTTCCAAACACATTTTAAAATAATGTCAAGAATTTCCATTCCCACATATAAAATATCAAGAGCAAATAAAATACAACTTTACTATAAAAAAGACATCACTATTAATTTTCTTGAAAATGCCATATTTAAATTATTTAAAAGCATGACATTTCTCTCTGAGATTTTTTTCTGGAACATTTTGTTTCCTTTCATCTTCATTCTTAAACTTTACAATTTCAAGTACATAAAAGAAATAAAATTTTAACACCTACATAAGAACAACACAAAATATACTAAAATTGGCTTTATTCTAAGCTATACTGATTTTCTAATGCCTATATTGTGGTTGAGGATTACATTCAATGCATATATTAAATTATATTTCCCCAAATTTTTTATTAAATCAAATACACACACACACATATGTATATATAAAATAGTCTATACCATCTTGGAACTCAACTTAAAAATGAGGGCATATATGTATTCCAGGAACTGAAGGGATTTTCTGTCTGTTTTTTTTCCAATTGGTACATAAGCAACAATTCACAATTGACTAAAAATTATTGTTTATACTTACAAAAATACAAACTAAATACACATTTTAGTTACATTTCTATTTTGGTGAAGAGGCATTATTTTTAATGTAACTTATAAAGGAAAACATTTTGGAACCATTATCATTCCAACCATCACAACCAATAATAAATTTCTGCACACTCAATTGTAAGTAGCTAATACTTCCATGGAGCTTTTAGGAATTATAGGAATTTCTAGGTACCCTGTCTGGATGAGGCATAGGACCTCAGACTACGAAGTCAAGATATTTTATTTTGATGAATTTAAAATACCGTTCCTTTTTCAATTCTGATTTAGGAGAAATATTTGGAAGGAGCACAATATGTAATCAATCTTACAATATATTTAATAGTGTATATTCTCAACTGAGCTTCCTATCCAACACAAATGTGCTGTGATAGGACACAGTGAAGAAGTTCCATACTCTGATAGTATATGTTCAAAATGGAACACTGTATCTTCAAGCCCTGGATTTGGGGGGAAATTTTCAGCCTTGTATTTAGGTTCCCATCAACAAAACTAAGAAGTCCGTCATTCACAGTCTTCCTATGAATACTGGCAAATACTATTTGAAACACAAGAAGAACCATAAATGGAATATATAAAACAATAATCAATATTTATTATTAAAAATTTGATTGTAATGTTTTAGAAATTTGAATAACTGGAATAACATCTCCTAAGCACAAGTACCACAAATATGTATATTCTTTTCCCCACTATGTATCTAAATATGAATAAATTATACAATATATATATGCTTTAATATCTCAACTAGAAGTCTGAGACACTCCTCTTTAAAGACAGTCCTTGTTCATTTTGAAAATATAAATCTTGATATTATTAAGTTGATACAGTCATATCTTAAAATATATTCAAATTAATATAAAAATTCTCTTAAATTTTTCTAACTCAGAAAATAGAATGCTTGCAAGGATAATATAGAATAGATTATAATATGCATATGAATAAAACAGTTCTTAATTATATTCTACCACATTTATAAATTATAATTTATATATTATATATTGTCACTCACAATATTATTATATATTTACATATTTACTTATCTTCTTTAGTCTACCTCCGAAGTAGAGACCAAATATAATGTGCTTAATACTATGCATTTATCTCTAGCTTAGTATGAATGACTACACTATTTTTAAAAGATTATATTATGTAGTAACAGAGAAAGATTGTAGTAAGGTCACACCAATGACATGTCAACTTGAGGTCTTTCAGAAATGAAAAATGTTTAATGCATAGTTCTAATTATTTCTCAATTATGAACAGAAAAACCTGTTCTATTTTTTTAAGAATCCATAGTCAAAACCACCCAGACTGTCTTTGCTTGGGACTGCTTCAGGTTGTACAGGACATTGCTAGATGCCAAACTACATGATTTAGCATGAAAGAAGATAACTTGTGGGTGGGAATAGGAGGGGATTGGCAGAGGAAGGATTTGAAATAAGTGATATTACTAAACAAGAAGTCCCCAAATTATACAAAACATAAAATTGAGTTTGTACAGAACATATAAACATTTTGATTAATGGGATTTCTATGCATGAATGGAATATTAGTTCAAGTGTCATATATACATGAATCAAGATAAAATGTCATGAAAAGTATAATTAAATAAAATGCTATCATGTTATCTTTGTTGTAAAAAGTTGGGTTACAAGTGGGCCTTATAATTCCTGTACTGTAGCGAGCAAACAAATGTTTTATTTTTAATTAGTGGGTATTTAATTCATCAAGAATAGCCATTTATCTTCTAATGAACATGAACTACTCAGATAGTTCTTTTAGAGAATAGAGGACATTTAAATCCCTAACATCTGAATTTGAGCCTATAAGAAATGCACACAGGCCACTTTCTAGCCATACCATCAGAACAATAATATAGTTCTTAGAGGACTCAGAAGCCAACACTCATAGCTCCAAGCTAGGCTCTTGGAATATGGGTGACAGTTGTATGGCTTGGGCATTAGGTTCAAACATAAAAAGAGAAGAGGCTGGCTCTGAGAATAAACCTTAACTAATTCCATATTCTGAGGACCAAATGTCTGCAGTGCAGTTCTGAATCTTCATTGCATGGTCTTAGGATAGATAAAGCTTGCACAGAAGTACGTATTTCGCTGAATAGTGAAGACATTGCTGACGAATATAGAGAAAATAAAACCATCATGTTATAAAGATATATAAAATAGATTGTCTTTGGGCTTGTATTAAGGTCAATTTACAGTAGTAATTTTTTTATCCTATAAAATAATGGTAAATAAACTTAGGAGGATTTAATTTCTAAAATATAATTTTTACTCAATTATTACTCATTATAAACTTTTACTGTGTATTTTAATAATGTAGAGTAAATGAGGTTTTTATTAATACTGTTATAGGAAGTTAGTGGCTTCTTATAAAGTTACCTAGAAACTAGCTTAATACATATATTTTCATTTAGTTTATATACTCAATATTCCAATAATAACTACAAACACATTGCAGAATTTGTTTTTGTTTCTTGGTAGTGTTTTAAATGTGTTTCATTGTGATTTGATATCTTCTGACATTCAACACTATTAGAATCATTGTAATACTAGACCTACACCTAATGATATGTTTCAAGAAACCAAACAACACTTCATTATTAACACATCAGACACTCTTCTTGTATCTTCTATCTTTTCTTCATCACATTAGCCAGGAGATTCTATTCCATCCAGTAGTGTAAATCAGACAATATTGGGCTATACGTAGCATTAAGACTACCTTCCCTGTCCTAAATTGTACCTTGGTTTTGTGAATTACATCTCCTGGGGTGTAATGGGTGCTTGAGACAGTTTTTCTAAAATTTCTTACACTCCTTCACAAGTTTTTGGAAAGATAAGTTTGCCACCAAGAACAATAGTAGAAAGACACCTGCTGCATAGGGAAAGTCAGGCCTACATTGACCTCTTTCATTTTAAGATCATGTATGGGTAACATCCCGAATATGAATTATATAGCTGGCAGGCTTGCGCACAACTGAGATTGTTTTGTTTTTTTAAAAAGGAACTTTTGAATTTTTAGAAAATGCTTTGCACGTTTTATCCCTTTTCAGTATTTGATCCTTAGTTGTCACCTGGCTGAAGAAAGGTTTCAATTGTTTTATTACAAAGTGGATGTAAATTTTTTATTAGGAAGCAGTGTCTTGGAGTTTTATTACCTTGCATTGTTCTCTCTCTTTTTTTTTTAGAATACAAGATTCTATTTGTTTGCCTTTATTGTTTTATTAATGACATTGCTTTAATAATCTATAAAATGTTAAACTCAATAGTAAACATACATATCAATGTTACATATATGCCTCAATAATTAGAACATAAGAAATTTTGCTCTAAATATACATTGAAAGAAAGACAAAGCACTGAAAAAGTAAAAATATTCATTTTGCATTAAGTAAATAGTAAATGAATTATCATTTACAATAAGATGCCTCCATTTGCTTGGTGAATTTCATAAGCAAATGTGAAACCTAGCTAACACTAGGGAGGTTTGTAAAGACTGCAGTCTTCAGTCTGAAATGAAACCCTAACTTCTGCTTAATATTTAAAATTATGTTTTATTTATTATTTATTTTTTAACTTTTTTTATTTATTTTTTATTTTTTTATTTTTATTTTTTTCTTGTTAAAAGAAAAATTTACACTTCCTCCCCTTGTCCCAGGCCCGCCCGCTCTCCCACTACCCTTCCTCCCTCCCCCTGCTTCCTTAAGATGGGGCAGGATACCCTGCCCTGTGGGAAGCCCAAGGCCCTCCCCTTTCCATCCCGGCCTAAGAAGCTGTGCATCCATATATACTAGGTTCCCAAAAAGCCAATACATGCAGAAGAGATAGATCCCCATGCCATTATCATTGGTTTCTCAGTCAATCCCCATTGGCAGCCACATTCAGAGAGTCTGGTTTGGTCATATGCTCATTCAGTCCAGGTTCAGCTGAATTTGATTAGGCACACTGTCTCAGTTGGTGGGCCAGTCCCTCGCAGTCCTGACTTCCTTGCTCATCTTCTCCCAGCTTCTGCTCTTCGACTGGACCTTGGGAGCTCAGTTTCTTGTTCTGATGTGAATGTCTCTATCTCCATCCATCATACGAAATTTCTATGATGATGATCAAGATATTCATCAATATGACTATGGGACAATGCTAGTTTAGGCACCCTCTCCTCTGCTGCCCAAATACCCTGCTGGGGACATCCCTGTGGACACCTGGGATCCCCTCTAGAGACAAGGCTCTTGCCAATCTTAAAATGACTCCTTTAATGTAGATAACTTATTCCCTTCTCCAATAACCACCCTTCCTCCATCTCTACCCTCCCACTCCCCCAAACTCTCCCCAGTTATTCCCTTCTCCATGGAGGTAGGGGTGGGGGTGTGCAAAATTGTGTTTTTTTTCTCCGTTTCCATTTTTATTGCTTTTATAGAGCTGAATTTTTCTTCACTTCTCCCCTTTCTCCCCCTCCCATTCTACTCTCTTCCATGCTCCCCATTTATTCAGGAGATCTTATCTTTTTCTCCTTTCAATATAGATTAGGTCTATGTATGTCTCTCTTAGGATCCTCTTTGTAGTCTACGTTCTCTAGGGTTGTGAATTGTAGGCTTATTTTTCTTTGCTTTATGTCTAAAAGCGACTTATGAGTGAGGAAATACTATGTTTGTCTTTTCGGGGTGGGTTACCTCTCTCAATATGATGTTTCCTAGATCCATCCATTTGCTGAAGATTTCAAGATGTCATTACTTTTTTCCCACTGTGTAGTACTCTGTTGTGGAAATGTACCACATCTGTATCTATTCATCAGTTGAGAAGGATTTAGGTTGTTATCATTTCTGACTATGACAAATAATGCTGCTGTTAACATAGTTGAGCACATGATTTTTTGGTTTGATTGAGTATCCTTTGGCTATGTATCGAAAAGTGATATTGCTGGGTCTTGAGGTAGGTTCTTTCCTAATTTTCTGAGAAATTGCCATACTGATTTCCAAAGTATCTGTGGCAGTGTGTACTTCCACAGGCAATGAAAGAGTATTCCCTTTACCCATCCTCTCCAGCATAAACTGTCATCAGTGTTTTTGATCTTGGCCATTCTAATTGGTATAGTTGTTTTGATTTGCATTTCTCTGATGGCTAAGGATGTTGAGCATTTTCTTAAGCCATTTTAAATTTATTTGTTGAGAGTTCTCTCTTTAGGTCTGTACCCAATTTTTATTGGATTATTTGTTCATTTGATGAACAGTTTCTTGAGTTCTTTGTATATTTTGGAGATCAACCCTCTCTCTGGTGTGGGGTTGGTGAAGATCTTTTTCTATTCTGTAGGCTGCTGGTTTATTTTTTCTTATTTCCTTTGCTTTACAGTTACAGGACGTCCCATTTACTAATTGTTGACAATGCCCCTTGCTTCTCAATTTCAGGATGTCCCATTTATTAATTATTGTTCTCAGTATTTGTGCTACTAGGGTTATATTTAGAAAGTGGTCTCCTGTGTCAATACATTCAAGTGTACTTCCCACTTTTTCTTCTATGAGGTTCACTGTGGTTGGTTTTATGTTGGGCTTCAGATTTTTGCATGGTGATAGCAAAGAAAATGAAATGAATCTAGAAATTTATGATCTTTTATGCAAAATAGCTTGTGATTCTTCAATATTAAACCAAGTTATACTCCATTAATAATGCAATATATTTAATAATTTCGAATTCATGTGTTTTTATAAGTGATATCACTAAAAATTTAAAATATCAAAAATATGTATGAGACAAAAGTAAAAGTGGTGTTGTCTTAGCTGTTTCCAAGAATTTTTAAATCATATGTATTTATCAATTACATGTATGTATTCAACAAATTTTTGTTCTCTATAAGTCTGAAATTTAGCTTTTAATTTTAATTAGTGTGGCTTATTTCTAAATTAATACTATATGTCAATATATAAAAACTTATGATCTCATTTGAAGTCAAGTATATTATGAAGACTCCAGATATATCATAGGTTGTAGGAGCAAGCAAATTATTTATTTTCAACTAGTGGGTATCTAATTCATCAAGAACAGTCATTCATTTCCTACTCTAGAATTAATATAATGGAAATCTTCTACAGCTTAGAAGACATTTAAATTCTTAACGACCAAATAAGAGTCCATAAGGAATGCAAAAAGAACCCATCTTAGTGGTGTTATCAAAAAAATGTATGCAATTCTTAGAGAATGTAGGAAGCCGAAATTTCTGGCATTGGGCTTTTAAAATCCCTGTTTAGTCTATATGAAAGTTAATTTATGTTCAATACTGGTAAATTAGATGGGAAAATTATATAAAGCAGGAAGGATTTATATTCCCTCGGTGTTTCAGAAATGCATAGCCAATATATCATTGGGGAGATGATGGAGTATAGTTCACATCATGCCTACAGAAAAGAAAGCAGGTGTAGATAAAGGACGAGAGGATGGAACTTTCCACAGCCTGCTTCTCTGTAACTTGGTTTCTCAGGCTAAACCACACCTCTCAAAGTGTCTTCAACCTTCAAAAATAGTCCTGCCACTGTGAGTGTGCCAATAAAACAGTTCATATTCAAGAGATTATGTGTTTGGCTTGGAATAAAGTAAAATAACCCTGAAGTATTCTACCGCTAAGGATCTTAGGACATTAATACAGTTTAAAATTATTGTGCATAGTGTTTTTATAAAGATTTTCTAGGACAAATCCTTAATTGTACGTAAATAGAGTAGAGCAACTGTTACATTAAATGTTTCAGCTGAAGTTTTAAAGATTTAGACTAAAGATAATTTTAGTTCCACTTTTCCAATAGATGAGTAATGACTATTTAAAAATAATTTTCCATTGTTTAACTTTTAAATTTTGTTAAGCAGACTATATATGGAGAAGTTTCAAATTCACAAAAATATTGAGAAGAAAAATGTGTCTATTCTATTGCCCATGGATTGGAATATATGCATATAATTGGCAAGTAACAAAATATCACATAATAGAGGCAAATTGGTTTCAATTGATGAAACTAAGCTGACACATTGTCAATTAGAGTTTGCATGGGTTGCACCTTGTACAGTCTGGCCTGCTGCTTTGGCACAGCGTTGTTTGCCAAAGTCACTCACAGAGTGCACAGTAGTGCCTTTTCCCCCAAAATATATTTGATAGTTTTTAATATAATAAAATTATTATTCTACATATATACTGAGATAAAATAATATATTGTCTTATCTTTCACTATTTTCATCTTGTATTAATTTTTACCTCTAAAGTTGGAAAATGGATTTTTACTATCCTGTTCTCTTATTTGGCTTAGAAATGTAATTCAAGTGTCAGAAAACATACTTTTACTAGAGACAATGTATCATAGTTTCTTTAGTTAGTTTTGTTTTTGTAAATCAGGCTGACCCCAAATGCACAGAGATCTACATGCCTATCTTTCTAAACGCTGGGATTAAATTTAAAAAGTATGCTACTTGGGGAATTTAAAATTTTTATGTCCAGTTTCTTGAGTTCTTTGTATATTTTGGAGATCAGGCCTTTGTCTGATGTGGAGTTAGTGAAGATCTCCCATTCAGTAGGATGCCTTTTTGTCTTAATGACTGTGTCCTTT
>JAQHUG010000086.1:396015-406170 GCA_028555095.1 Dicrostonyx torquatus
ACTGAGAAGCTTCTGTAAAGCAAAGGACACAGTCATTAAGACAAAAAGGCATCCTAATGAATGGGAGAAGATCTTCACTAACCCCACATCAGACATAGGTTTGATCTCCAAAATATAAAAAGTACTCAAGAAACTATACATTAAAAGTCTAAATAACCCAATTAAAGATTGGGTAATGATCTGAACAGAGAATTCTCAACAGAAGTTCGAATGGCCAAAAGATACTTTAGATTATTTTATACTTTAATTTTAGAAGTTATATATGCTTAACTTTATTGGTAATATTAGTTAAGATTCCATTTCTAAATTTCAAATTCATCTTCTCTTTCCTTATAGGTGTATAGCCCAGCATTCTAATTTTATATATTAGTTAAACTTAAAATTTAGCTATATTGCTTATTAGACCCACCTGTCTTGTAGAAACATTATCTTGAATCTCCAATGAAGTAATCTAAGTACAAAAACAACTTGTGTTTCATTCTTTCTAATGTATATAGTTTTTCTTTTGTATTGCTTTGAAGAGGTTTGCGGTAAATTTTGGAAAGGAATATAGAGATTGTACAATTTTGTTGTTTCTAACAACAAATTTTAAAATACAAATCAAATCTCTTCTTTGCCTATTATATTATTTGATTTTTCAAAGCTGCACATACAGTAACCATAAATGTAAATATGCTGCCAATACGTACATACCACAACAAAGAAAATATTTAATATTCAGAGAGTGCTATATGGAAACTGTACCTTACACGGTCACGTGTTTATCCAATTGGAAGGATCTGGGGGAATGGTGATGCTGTTGGTTGAGATAAAACCTTTAGGGAAAGAGGCATGTATGGTAGCGGTAGATGACTGTGGGACCATCTTTGAGTTAGAGGTGAACATCTGCTTCTGACTAGAGCACTCTGCTTCTCAGTTGGAGTTGCTAAGAATTCATGCCACCGCCATAAACGTACCATGCTTTAGCCACCATGAAGGACTTCACCTTCCAAACTCTGAGCCCCAATAAAACTTTGCTACATTAACATTTTTCTCTACTGCTTTGTCACAAGTGATAAGATTAAACATCACATGAGGTTGTACTTACATTTAATCAAACTCTTGCTCTGAGAATTGAGGTCTAAATTTGTATATTTATTCATTTACACTTCTGCAACTATTACATCTTCCTAATTCAATTCAACTTAGTGTGAATAGTTACCAAGTTGATCTCCAGGTTAGTAGGAGCGGCAGCCAGTTCAAAATGAGATTACATGATTATTGGCTGGACTTTGTAGGTGAACTTAGATGTCACTAGTCAAAGGGCTAATGACTAACAGATGGCATTAGTTTTAAAAGCTTGAGATTTTGGGGTTTGAATTTAGGCTACCATGTGTAAGCAAACCACATACCACATTGCATTTTGTATTTTATTTTAGCTAAAATACAAACAAATATTCTGGGTAGTATTTGTTTGTTCCAATTAATTCTCTAGTACATTCCAAAGTACAGATATCAGTGCTTCTGGTTGACAATAATGGACATTTTTTAAGAAAAATACAAGTTATCTTACTGTCATTATCTCATCCACTTTTCATTTCAACTAAAATGAAATCTATTTTACAGAAAACTATAATGCATAATTTTGCATGGGATGTCCTGCTAATTTGAAGCATTTAAGGTATTTTTGTCTTTGTGTGTTAAAGAAAATTCTTGTCTTCGAGGTAGTTTGTATGTGTATGTGTGTGTGTGTGTGTGTGTGTGTGTGTGTGTGTGTGTGAGAGAGAGAGAGAGAGAGAGAGAGACAGAGAGAGAGACAGAGAGACAGATACAGACACAGATAGAGAGTATAGAGACAAGAGGTTGACATTAGATGTCTTTATCAACCCCTCTCCATTTTATTTGTTGAGGCTTTGCTCATCATATTACAGATGTGCACTAATGTGCACAGCTTTTCACATGGGTTCTGGGAAATGGACTCAGCTTTCCCACCTGTGCACAGCAAGCACCCTACTCACTGAACTACCACATGGCCCATGTAGTCTTATGTGGATTGAGTTAATCTGGGTATATTTTTTTGAGGAAAGCTCTAAGTATATTCACTACCTACTTTTCATTGTTAAAGGGATTTGTGATTATATATCCTGAGGATTTGACGGCATAAATTGGAGTAGAGTTATTTGAAAACATTCTTTGCTGTATTAAAAAGAGAACAAAACCACTGCTCCTACAGCAATAAGATACCCACTAGTAGCAGTGACATTGGCTTCTGTGTTCTGTTTGTCCTAATTCTTTGGCTGTTACTCCGTTGACAGAAGGTGTTTTGTTTTTATGTCTCTTTGTTCAAAAATAAAGAACACAAAACATCTAATCTAATATTTGTCTTACCATAGCCCATACTAATTTCATACTGCTGACACAATTGGTGCAATTTGGATTAAGCCTGGTAGTGAAAAGTCAAAATATGAAATAAAAATCAGTTTCATTGACCATATATCCATACACATTTTATTGGTTTGACAAAAATTTTTAAAATGACTTTTTGTCAAACAATGGTTGACCTAGTTCCCAGCACCGGAACTGCAAAATGTGACATACATAAAGAATGATAGATTATTGTAAGAGATGGTAGAGATAGTATAGATATTGTCAAATATTCCTCAATGAAAATTGAATCAAATTGCATTCTTACCAGCAGTATATATGATAATGCAATGTCTAAGAAATTGGCATACTTCTAGAACCAAATTTATCTTCTAAGAATGGATTCTTGAGAAAGTTAGCATGAAATGTTTCAGTTTTAACTTGTTCTCTGTTGTGTTTATGCAGAGGTAAACTCAAACTTTTGAGTATATCACATTGCCAAATAGATTCTAAAATATCCAGAAAATCTTTTAATTTATTATATAATTGTTGTAATCAAAATATTATAATCAAAATTAAAATTCCAAAGACTTTTTTATGGGATTTTCTTTCTGTTTTTTTGATTCAGTATTTGAATCATAGAGTATGTTAAGCTAAAAAATTTAAATTGTCATAAATTAAGACAATTTCTCACTGATATTTCCATTATTATTTGTGAGAACCATACTCAATAACAATTGGAAAACTATAGAAAAATTTAGATAAAAGCATTGTGAATGATTTTTGGTGACAAATGATTACTATTTGAAGATAAATGGTGTAATCACTTAACACATACTCCCGCAAAAACTCAGGTATTTAAAAGATTTTTATATTACTTAAGGGAAATACTCCTTTTTACTCAAAAATTAAAGAGAAAAGAGAATTTTTAATCTCTGTTGAAATGGGGTACCATTAAATTCATGTGTTTACAATAGTCTAAAACCTCTGGACACTGAGTTGATGTAAAATATTCTATTTTGTCTATGATTTCTATATTCAATCTAAGACCCTTGCTTTTCTTTCCAATTGTGAAGAAGAGACAATTTCTATTTTGCACATCTTTTTTAGTCAATGAAAGCAGGATAGCAGATTCTTTAGCTGTTATACGGATATACAGAAGGAGGTAGGCAATATTTGTGTTGTTTGTCGTGATGACTATGAAGCGTCATAACGGAGACAGAGGCACTGAAGTACAGAATCCAGATGACGATAGTACTGCTTAAAGACAAAGTAAAATGTGGTACTTTGAGAATATGTGCACTGATTATATAGACGGTCACATTTGTACTGCAGCTGGTTGCTATCTAAGTAGCAAAGAATTCATGCTTCCTAATTCGTTCTTTAAATTTGGCGATGATTAAATGGGAGAGAGAGATGGAAAGTGGGGTAAGGGAAAGAATATGGAAAGGGCAACTAACACTAATGGTCACTTGAGGGTCCATATGAAACCTGTTACAGTAAAAAGTTCCTAAAATGTATATATGTATATATGATGGAAGCTAAATGAACTCAATAAAAAATAGGGAGACAATTCCCCAATAGAATTTTTTTTTCCCCGTGGAACGAAACCTCCAGTGCTAGGAATGAGTTACATCTAAGTAAATCATTGGCAAATGGGGAACCATGGAAACCCCAAAATAACCAATGATTTTACCAAGGTTATTGGTTGCTCTCCACATACAGATGGTAAGACCTTATTTCTGGAAACTACATATATAATTTAACCAAAATCTCAGTCCATCCCCATTGACAGCCACATTTAGAGAGTCTGGTTTGATCACATGCTCGTTCAGTCCTGGTCCAGCTGGATATGGTAAGCTCCCATTAGATCAGGCACACTGTCTCAGTGGGTGTACCAATCCCTCTAGGTCCTGACGTTTTTGCTCATCTTCTCCCACCTTCTGCTCTTCAACTGGACCTTGGGAGCTCAGTCCATTGCTTTGATGTGGATGTGTGTCTCTGTCTCTATCTCAGTCCAACAGACAAAAATTCTATGGTGATATTCAAGATATTCATTAGTGTGACTATGGAACAAGTTCAGTTCAGGAACCCTCTCCTCTGCTGTACAAGGACCTAGCTGGGTACATCCCCGTGGACACCTGGGATCCCCTCTAGAGCCAAATCTCTTGCCAACCCTAAAATGGCTCCTTAATGTAGATATCTTCTTCCCTGCTCCAATATCTGCCCTTCCTCCATCTCTACCCTCCCACTTCCCCAAGCTCTACCAGTCCTTCCCTCTCTTCCCTTCCCCCAACCCCATTCCCATCCCTACCCAACCGCCATGCTCCCAACTTTTGCAAGGCTATCTTGTTTGCTTTCAATTTCCAGAAGAATCTATATATGTTTTTCTTTGGGTTCATCTTGCTATTTGGCTTCTGTAGGGTTGTGCACTAATAGGCTTAATGCCCTTTGTTTATGGCTAGAGTCCACTAATGTGTGAGTACATGGGAGCTCAGTCCAGTGGTCTGATGCAGATCTCTGTCTCTGTTTCCATCAGTTGTTGGATAAAGTCTATGGTGATATTTAAGATCTCATTCTTAATTGCGCATTACATTTTTAAATGAGCTGCAACAATACAATAACTTAATCAAGAGCAGAAATATACATATAACAAAATTGATCTTAAATTTTTGTCAATAAACCAAGATTTATGCCAATTCAAATCTCTATATCTTAACCCCCTTTAAATGTAAACAAATATTTACAAACAATATTTGGGAATAAGGGCAAAGTTCTCTCCAAACTGCTTCCTGCTCTTTGTTCGGTGGTATAATATTTGGGAGTGTTCATGGCAAACTTTTAGCTCCTTCACAATCCAAAAATTCAAAGAAAACACAATAATATGCATAATCCAGACTCTCTTCATATAGTCCATTTTTACGTGACTTTTCTTACTCCATTACTTTTTAATATTTATTTATTATACTTATCTCTTTAATCTATGACTTTCTGTACTCTTTCCCTTTAAAGACATTGTATTTTCATGAATCATTTACTTCTTTTTTAACTCTCTATATTCTTTTTCTTCTCTTTCCAAGACTATGTACATTTTTTAAACATACTGTGTCATATTTAGAGGTCTTTTTTAATCTTAATTTTTCTGTATTTTGTATCTGTAATTATTTACTTACAAAAAGTGCTTCTGAAAATACAAGGCACATAATAATCTAAGCTGTTGCATTTCTAGAGTATAAATGGTCCAGCCTGCTTGCCCTGCCCATCCCATCATGGCGGAGCTATTTGTTGCCTCTGAGAGCCATGTGCACAGTCCCATTTTTAGGCACAGAGCCAGACTATTTTGCCATTAAGCAAGTTTTAGCACATTGCTCATAAACCCCATTTAAATGCTCTGTAGCCAGACCTCTTGAAGTCAGAGTTCATACTGTAAGCATGGTCCAGGAAATCCCAGCCATTTCAAAACACTGTGGCTTTTTTCCTGCTACTTCTGAGTCAGGAAAACCTCTTTTAAAGGAGCTGCAGCATGCTGCCAGCAAACAGAAAGAAGCTGTGTTAAACTTGGTATTTTTGTGTCTAGAATTTCTTTTTAAGGTCTCTTAGGTTTTTAGTTGGATTTAGTTACCTATGTTGATATGCCAATTTGTTGGAGGAGGCCACTTGTTGGTTTCGGGCTGCTCAGTCCCAAAATAATCACACAGAAACCATATTATTTAAAACACTGCTTAGCTCATTAGCACTAGCTCCTTATTCGCTAACTCTTACATTTTAATTTAAGCCATTTCTATTAATCTGTGTATTTCCACGTGGCATTAGGTCTAGTTTCCCTACCTAGCTCTCTTCCCATATATCTCTGCTATAGGTTAAAAGCAGTTCCTTTATTAACCAATGGTATTCACAGTATACACATAGGGAAATAACACATCATCAACATAGTTCTTTAAGTTTTGGCTATAGTAATAAAACAACAAAAGAAGATCAAGGGGATTCAAATTGGAAAAGAAGAAGTCAAACTTTCATCATTTGCAGATGATATGGTAGTATATATAAGTGACTCCCAAAACTCTACCAGAGAACTCCTACAGCTGATAAATACCTTCAGTGATATGGCAAGATACAAGAAAATTACAGTTTTTTTTTAAAACTTTAACGTATTTTATTCTCTCTAATTATGGGTCAAAAATAATTGACCAATATAATATCAGTGTTCAATGAGGCAATTTATATCTTCAGTATTTAAGGCTGAATGGTCAAACTACTGATTTTAATAGAAATATCTTTAAAAATTCTTGTCAGTACAACAAAACATATGTAGATGAGAAAATTTTAAATCAGAAATGATTCACCTGTTTATAGCATGAATGATCAAAGCCAAGACCTGCTGGAAACTTTCTAACATAATTACTATTGCTTCCTGTTCTGTTTCTGAAAACCTAGTTATCTTCATTATTATGGGCTTTGACTTACATTCTTAAAGCCTAATTAGTGGAAAATGAGTGGTTAAGACATACATATCCCACTATTGGATTCTCACAATACCAAGTCCTAGGGTATATTCTGAATCAGAAAGTTTTACTATTTTCTAAGCAATTTTACTGCATAGTTGCACATGAAGAAAAAAAAACCCTACATTTTAGTCATTTTGAAAAAAAATGCAGATCTGTTTTACCTGTGCCATGTATGAAACCCCTGCTAGCAAATGGAAAGGGTAAAGATTTAGCATCTTTTCAAGTATCATATGAAATATTTCCTAATGACCTTCTCTTTCCCTAGGATTACAATTAAGAGAATTATTGGCAGTTCTTTACTTCATATATATATAAAACCCTAGTTACATTAATTCCCATAAAAATAAAATTTTATATATATATATATATATATATATATATATATATATGCTGTCTGACACTCTCAAACCCCAATAGACATAAACGAGAAAGTATGAAATACATGGAACTACTTCTGTGTAGTGAATATCTATGTTTTCAAGTCACAATTTCCTTCTAGCTTTTGGAGAAATACAAGGAAGGAAACATTATGAAAAAGTTGTGCATTATTCCAAGAGTTTTCAGTATATTATTCCATCTCAGGATATGCTAGAAAGATTAAAAGATAAGATTAGTACCGTACTTTTAATATTATCGTTTTATTTTGCTATGAAGCATAGTTTACTTGTCACATATAAATTTTTCTTGAGATGCAGGAATAATACAAAAATCACATAAGAAAGCATTCCTTACTTTTTATTAATTTAACTTAACAATTCTTTGTGAATGTTAACCAGAGCGAAATATATAGCATGTAGCTACTACAAAGCAAGTTAAAGCAGAAAATTCTCAATATAATATTTGATTTAATCAGATTTTTTTCACTGACTATATTCCTGAAAGGAACAACTTAAAGAGAATAGTTATTTCAGGCAAAGCATATTCAAATGTGGTCAGGAAGCAAAGAAAAGAGGATTCAGGAAGAGTTCAAATTACGATGTAGGAATACTCCCAGCTTCACCCTGCTAAGCAGGCACCACTATATTTCACCACCTGTCACTATAGCATCAAATAATGGGCCAATCACATGATTAGTCCATTTATGGAGACAAACGCTTCATGATATTATCATCTGTGAATATATCCTTATTACTCTTATAATCCTTATAACACAGACAGTTCTGAAGTGTTATTCATTAAGCTGACCAAATTGACCATTATAAATAACCATTGCAGTGTGTTTATAGTAAGAATAACAGTAATGATAGCTAGATTAAGTATAAAAAAACATAACGAGTTTGAATAAATATACTTACTTCATATACGCATTAGAACTTCAAAACCATGAAAAAGAAATCATTTTTCTTCACTTTCATATATTTACTCAAAGATAGATGGTGAGGGGACAGGGAGAGAAGAGGAAAAGTAGAGTGAAATTGTTGAAACACTCTTGTTTACAAGCTGGTCCTCACATCATTTGAACTTTAGAGATCTGTAACTTTTAAAGTTAGTCAATATTACTTTATCTGTTGTTAAATTTTTCCATGCTCACATAACCAAAGAATCATTTATTTAATTCTCAGATTATTTTCTCATTTATTTTCTTTTCTAGATTTTACCACTTCCTTAATATTTATTGACTAAAATTCAAACATTTTATTTTAAATTCAGTATTAAAATACATTTATTTGGTCATAAAAATGCATCTACTAAAGGACATTGTATGACATTTTAATGGATATACACTGCATAATTCTTAAATCAAATTAATGATGTTGATCATAAACATCACCACTCTTTTAGAATAAAACACAATAAAAAACACTTCCAGCTTTTTGAAACATTAGAGGAGAGTGAACACACTCTGGAAGATTCAAAATAGGGCATTGAAAATTAAATTACCATTTGATTTCTAACTTCTAGTCACATTTGGGCTTCTCAGAGACTTCCACACTTGTCGATTTTTCCAACACTGATACATAGCTATTTAGTAGTGCAAGAAAAATGATTTTGTTGTAAATATATAAAAGTATCTGATAAGAAAGAATTGAGATCTGCCCATTCGGGCACAGGGCTCTTCCCGGGTACTGGATTCTCTTCCATCCCCCTCCCCCAGCTTCCCAAAAACTCACCTTTCCAGCTGTGGGGTCCTAGGACCTCACAAAGCAGCAGGCTCCAGGGCTGAGGCTCTGGGGTCAGGGGAGTGAGCTCAGGGAAGCAGGGGTTATTTGTCCCATGGAGCTGCATCTATCAAGCCTCCGGTTTTGCCTCTGAGATCCTGGAGCAACAGGGGGCCTGGATCTAGTTCCAGCAAAAATATCTGGAGGTCCCAGCAGAAATATCTGGAGGAACCATCTGGAGGAGCTAGCATCTACCAAGCTCATGCTTTTGTCTACGGGGGCCCTTGGCCAACAAGTGGCACTGATCTAGTACCAGTAGAGCCATCCATTCGGTGTCCTTAGAATCAACACCACAACCTGCTGCAGAGAGGAGGTGATCTGAGATCTGTCTCCAGTGTGGAGGAGATCTAAGAGGGAACAGAACAAGAAAAATCCCCCAAGTACACAGTCAGTCACAACATAAGGACTAAGCCACCTAGAGTCTTCTGACCACATTGAAAGGAAAAGATGGGCAGACACCAATGCAAGAATTCCACCAACAACCTGAAAAGCAATATGATAACACCAGGATCCAGTGAATATGCAACAGGAACACCCGAACAACCTAATCCAGAAGAAGTAGAAGAAATAGACTTTAAATGTAACATTATGAAAATGATAGAGACCTTTAAAGAAGAGTTGAAAAACTCTTTTAGAGAAAGCGATGAGAAGACTCTAACAAAAAGTTAGAAGAAATGAATAAATACCTCAGAGAAACCCTAGAAAACCAAGAAAAAGCAATCAAACAGCTAAAGGAAACAATTCAAGACAGAAAAAATGAAATGGAGGCACTGAAGAGAACAGAGACCAAGAGATGGCTGGATATGGATACGCTGGATAAATGATCAGGAAGTATAACCAACAGAATACAAGAGATGGAAGGAAGAATCTCAGACACTGAAGAAATGGTAGAGAAAATAAATTCATTGATCAAAGAAAACAACAAATCCAACAAATTTGTAACACAAAAAATCCAGGAAATCTGGGACACCATAAAAAGACCAAACCTAGAATAATTGGGGTAGAAGAAGGAGAAGAATTCCAGCTCAAAGGCCCTGAAAATATATTCAATAAAATTATAGAAGAAAACTTTCCCAACCTAAAGAAGGACATTCCTATGAAGGTTCAAGAAGCATAGAGAACACCGAATAGGCTGGATCAAAAAAAAA
>JAQHUG010000086.1:421337-510823 GCA_028555095.1 Dicrostonyx torquatus
CCTGGAAATAACCTAGGTGCCCCTCAATGGAAGAATGGATCAAGAAAGTGGAATATATACACATTGGAATACTACTCAGCGGTAAGAAACAATGACATCTTGAATTTTGCAGGCAAATGGATGGAAATAGAAAACTCTATCCTTAGTGAGATATCCCAAAGCCAAAAAGATGAGAATGGTATGTACTAACTCATTAGTGGACCCTAGACATAAACAAAGGACATTAAGATTATAGCTCACAAGCCTAGAGAAGCCAAATAGCAAGGTGAACCCATGAAAATATTTATTATTGAACCAAAGAACTGTCATGTGTCCTTTTGTGGCAGTATGTGAATGATTTATATTAGAGTTTATAAAACAATAATGAAAAAACAAACTAAACCATAGCTGCAGATAAGAAGATCCAATAAACAAGGACGAGTCTCTCCAGTTGAGGTGTACAACAATTGCAATCCCTATAAGAATAACAGCAGATATTTGGGGACATTAACAAACTGTTATCGTTTCAGCTATATATGAGAATACAAGTGAATTGGACAGTAGAAATGATACTGAAAACATTTAACAATTGCAACTGCCTAATGTCAATATGAAAAATTAAAATAAACATGGCAGTAGTCTAGATTTTGATCAAGGTGACTAAATAGAGTTCAAAACACAATTGTGAAAAGGGCCAGTTATTACACTGTTTATTGATATACATGCCCATACCATTTGTGTTGGTGGTCAAATAATGAACGACAAACTTCCTTAGAATGTTAACCACTCTGTTTGCCATTGTTTGGCCAAATGGCTCTATGTACATACTGAGGTGTATCTTCAATATTCCATTAGGTAATTTACAAGTTTAACTTTAAATAATGCCTACAGTGCCTTAGTTGAACTAGTTAGTTAACGATTAACTTAGAACCTTACTGCAATCTTGAGTATAATGCAGGCCAAGCCAAGGACAAGGCAATTTCCATGCATGGAATCTTTTTAATGATTAGCAACATTTGACTGCTTCCCAAAGCCTTTTATGGTTTTTTTATGGATTTTCTCTGGTAAATATTTCAGAACTTACTCTGAAGTTTTTTTTTTTTTTTTTTGGTTCATTTTGTCTCATTGTTTTTCAAGACTGTATGTACTTTTTCAATTGTGCTTAACAATTGATTGTCACACACAGCCTTAAGGAAAAGAAGTTCTGTATCAGGTCAAGCAAAGATCTCCAAAGGAAGCAGAGAGATTCAATAGTACCAGCCTTCATAAATGCAGTATTAGAGGGATCCCAAACCCTTTGTTTATTAATGTTTGCATGGTTTGTGGTCATTGCTCTTTTGTTTTCATGGCCATTACAAAACTTAGGAGAACAGAATTATTATCCCTCTTCTTATTAATATTTAGTATGTTTTATGCTTTTAATCAATGCTTCCTGGGTTGCAATATGACTTTAGTCAATTTATGGAAATCTGATGAAGTTAGCTCTGAAACTTTCTACCCTTGCTTTTATTGCTTTACTGTGGGAGGGTATGTTTGAAAGCCTGTGGTCCACAATTTTCTTTGATGTCACTTTTCCTTTTATCTTTCCTGTATTGATCACGTTTGGTTCCCTGTTTTACTATTTTATTAGCTGTATAATGGAGATTCCAAGAGTTACATTTTAGGTAGTAGATTAATTGAATTCATGCTTAGAATTTCATTTTAGCTCGGGACAATAGAACGTAACTTGTAGTGCTCACTTTGAAGTTCCATTTTTATTTTATTTTTAATAACTCTGGAGATCAGAAAGTGTATGGCTATTTCCTAATCAAGTGACTGATAAGAAACTGAATATGAGCTACACATTTGCTAATATTTCCATCCCTTTCGTCCAAGTCAGATATGAAAGTTGATGTGATATTCTTATAAAACTACATAAAATATTGCAAAGTTCAACTCTTGTTAAAAAAGAAGCTTCAGTCATGTAACAAGTTATGCACAGTGCATGTTTCTAATGCCCATAAGATGAAGATTTGATTATGAGACATAAAGTACCTGAGTAAATATGTACAAATAATATGGTGGCACACGCCTTTAATCCCAGCACTCAGAAAGCAGAGGCAGGTGGAGCTCTGTGAGTTGAGGCCAGCCTGACTTATAAAAGCTAGTTCCAGGCAGGCTCCAAAGCTACAGAGAAACTCTGTCTCAAAAAACAAAACAAAAAAAGTTTAAAAAATATAACCTCTTCACTGAAAGTTTTAAACTTCTCTTAGAAACATTTACATTCAAATAATCATTAACAATTAATGTTCTTTTAAGAAACCATGCTATATTCCCTGTATAGTCAAGTTCCTTGACAGGTATCCAATGCTCAGAATGGTAGACAAAGTTTACATACAGCTCTGTGTGTTTTCTGTCTTATTTTATTATATTTTTAGAGAAAAACGTTCATCTTGATATTGTCTAGTAGAAAATATATCACACAAAGTGTCAAATTATGAGCAGAAAATTATAACAACACCCTCCAACACACATATACACCAAAAACAAAGTTATTATCTAGGAAAAATTATTCTGGGTTTAGTTTTATTTCCCCCTTTTCTGTGCTCCTAAATATAAACAAGTTAATATTAATGTTTACATTTTTAACTTTGGGGCACACTCATATTACATTCATTTCTATTCATTTGCTCTCTGAATAATTGCCTCTAGGGCTTTCTTGCAATTGGAAAAGGAGCTTCTTAAGACAATAAAGCTAGAGCGTTTGTATATGATGATTCAAAGTTCCTATCTGGTAAGTGGCCTAGTAAGACTGCATCCTAGTTACCACTTTACGTAAGATAAATAAGATGTGTATCTTTAAAACTTTAATATCATATACTTAATATATTTGCTATTATCAAAGAAAAAGCCCACCATTTAGTTAATGCTTAAAACAAAATATTGAATGAATTTTATCTTCAGCCTAAAATGATAATGAACTTCTAAAAATCAATGTATTTGAAACATCAATAATCTCATATAGGCTCAGAAGATTGAAGACTACAAGTTTTAGAGAACCTTAGAAGCAAAAGTGTCCAGAGGTAAACTAAAGACACCAAATATTTGAGTCATGGAACATGGAATTATCAAGCTGGTATTCATTTACATGAGTCATCCCTTGCTTTTTTCATGCTGGAAGGAATTATGCATAATACAGGAAGACAAATTTATCAACTTTCTTACACAACTGTGAACCTTACAAACCAAAATAATAACTGACTTGGTAGGATATGTTCATTGCTGCAAAGGTAGCATGAATCTCAATGGGAGTAATCAATTAGTTTTTGCTTGGAACTATAGCTCACTCTCTAAGATGGAACCCCCAACTGACACAGTTAAAGGGGCCAAGAATATGTGGTCAGTTAGGTCATAATCCCTAGAGGACAATCTATCACTTTATTCTTTTATAGGGACATAATATTAAAATTACTCAATTGCATATTGTTAATATCCATGAATTAATGTATCTCTCTAGTCTTATCAAATATGTTATTTCTTGTAGTAGATGTCATTTTACAGAGAAACCCTCAACTTATCACTGTGCAGAGAAATGGGCCTGTGAATATTCTACCAATTCCCAAAAGGGTAGAGCGCTTAGGTATGAGAAAATCCCATCATGGAGAAGGGAAGGTAGGCACACTATCCATATTGACATTTTATAAATGTTGGGAAAGGAAGACTCAGTTTTGGAAGACATTCTAAAACAGGCCCTACTCTAAAAAGTTGATGTACAAAATAAGTTGGCCTGGAAAGACTTTAAAAAGGAAAAGTAGAAAACTTGAAGTTGTGTAGATAAGGACAGAAGATTGAAGAAGATGAATCTAGGAAGAGTTGGGTGAGAAAGTGTGAATACCTAATATCAAAATATGCTGCATTCAATTTTCAAATAATTAATACAATATTAATTTTAAAAGCAAACAAGCTAGAGTCATAGCAGGATATGGTAGCACCTGCATATAATTTCTGTCCTCAGATGACAGTGAATCTCAACAGACAAATCACAAATGGAAAGACACTTAAGGAATTGTTCAACAGCCTTAGCCATCAGAGAAATGCTAAGCAAAACAACACCAAGATTCCATTTTTGCACTGTCAGAATGGCCAAGAACAAAAACACTGATGGCAGCTTTGCTGGAGAGGATGTTGGGTAAGGGAAATAAACCTCCATTAATAGTGGGAATGAAAATTTGTACAGCTGCTTTGGAAATCAGTATGGCAATTTCAAATAAAATTAGAAAACAATCTACTTCAAGACACACTGCAAAAACACTTTTTGGTATATACACAAAGGATGCTCATTCATACCACAAGGACATGTGCTCAACTATGTTCATAGAAGCATTATTCATAATAGATAGAACTGGGAGACAACCTAGGTGCCCTTCAACCAATGAACGGATAAAGAAAATGTGGTATATTTACACAATGGAGTACTACACAGCGGTAAAAAAAATAATGACATCTTGACATTTGCAGGCAAATGAATGGATTTAGATAAAAACACATTGAGTGAGGTAACCGAGAAAGACAAATATAATGCATGCTCACTCATAAGTGTGTATAAGACAGAAAACAAAGAAAAAAACAGACTGCAATTCACAACCCCAGAGAACCTAGACAACAGAGGACCCTAAAAGAGACATACATGGATCTATATAGGAAAGAGGAAAAGACAAGACCTCCTGAGTCAATTGGTAGTTTGATGGTCAAGGAAGAGCGTAAAACGGGAAAGGAGAGGAAGGCACAGGCAAGGAGAAAAATGTGTGGCTCAATAAGATCAATTAAATAAACAAATAAAACAACAATTAAAAGGGGATAAGTGACAAAGGAACACAAGTTCCAAACAGCATCCAAGACTGGATGATGAGACATTGTGTAAGAAAGAAACAATCAGTGGTAGCAAATGAGTTAATTGAAACATTACTCATTTTATTCCCAGATGATTTTAATAAATTAACACTACATTCAATAAAGTGACTTTCAGATGTCTGTGTTCTGATGAGCAATGGTAGTCTTGATTTTATAACTTCATAACTGCTTGTCATTTGCTGTCTCTTCATATTTGTTGAAGAGGCAAGCTTTCAGTTTCCTGTTACTATGTATACCTGTACTAATCAACTTATTCTTCTGGAACCATAAGGTCCCCAAACCATCCCTTCTGTAAGTTTTCGTGGTCATGGTGTTTTATCAAAGTGATAAAAAAAACTGAGTTGGGCATATAAATACATATAAATCTTCATGAAATGATGATTACACTATATCATGATATTCTGATCTGATAAAGTAATTAGAGAATTACACCATAAACAATTGGGGGAATGATACATTTATTTACTTAAAGGCCTCTGAAAGTAATTACTCTTTCCTCATAAGTACTTTAGTACTGTGGGTGCTCTTCTACCTAATAAATTTTTGTTCTATAAGAAAGAGGATCTATGACCAACAGAATACACCCAGTTACAGAAAAATAGGTTATCTGCTAAAAGTCTTCTTACGGCAACACACTAGACTTTCAAACTAAAATTGAAAATTCTGGGGCAGGGTTAATGGCCCCTAGATCAAATACAACCACTGTCCATTTATGTTTGTGACCTGCTATGTATTTACAAGATAAGAGACTGGGAACAGATGCAGGTAGAGAAATTTGCTTAGGAAAACCCTTGCATAGAAACTTTGAAATATGTTTTCTGTTAAGATATCTTCATATAGCTATATAAATAAAATATTTATAGAAAGAACTAGAATCAGCATCTTGAATGTTTCTTAGCGCTTCAATATGCTACAGTTATATTCAATAATAATAGTTATTACCAATACAGGCAGACATCAACTCTAAAATGCCTAAGAAATCATTGTTACCAAGGCTTGCTTTTCAAGTTAAAGTTCATTGTTCCATAACACTCCTGGGTAGATTAGTGTCTGGGATTGCAGACAGCAGTCCAAACCTTATTTAAACTCAATATACTTGAGGTGCTAAGGCAATAGTATTATTTCAGTTATTTATAACAACTATTTGAAAATGGTTTCTATTTGCAACTGAATTCTGAGTTACATATCAAGAAGCCAGGAACACTGCACAACACTTAAAATTTAATAACAATGAAAGCACACTGCTTTCAAAATTTGTGTGATACAGTTAAAATAGTACTTGGGAAAATGGGAAACCTTGAGCACAACTGTGACAAAACAAGGAAGAGTGGAAACAATTGCACTACCGCGGTATGCAATTGCTGAAACATCAATAATGCATAACTCCTTCTGTTTCATGCAGATGAGAATATGTATAAGAAATCTCAAATAAGTTAATGAAATAATTGTACAATGTCCGATATTCCTTTACAAATGTCTGTCTCAGTGTACACATTGGCTACAAGCAAGAATGATATGTAGATTTTTCAAGCTATGCAATCCGAAGTGCTTCAGTGTAAGTTGAGTCTGCAAGATTCGGTATTAAAGCCAACATTATGCAAGACTGTACTGCAAACATTCAGAATCCCATGTAATTATGTAATTATATATATATATATATATATATATATATATATATATATATATGTTTTCTCATCATTCCTCTGTTATCTGAGCTGAGAAAATTGGGATTTGAATACTAAGCAAAAGATATTTTCACAAAAACAAGGTGTACAACTGATTGCTGTATTTTCACCCTTTAAATTTCATAGATTCTTAGTGTTTATGGGAAGTTTTTAAGACTTCAGAATTAGAGAACCCACTTTAGACATTGTCTAGAAGTTTGTGATGAAAAGAGTGGTTGTCAAGAAAACAGACATTTTTGTCACTTGTTTGAACAACTGTTAACATAAAAGATTAAGAAATGATCAATTCTGCCTCTAACCTTGTATCTAAATTTCATCCAATTTCACATCTATTGATTCAATAGGGTAATATTCTTCAAGGTAAGAGCTGTAATTATTTTGAAATATTAACTCAGTGATAATATTAAGAGAAATAATGAACATGTCTACATTAAATTGAATATAAAATTAACTTTCTTTGTAAATCAAATGTAAAAATATCTCTCAGCTCACTTATTTCAGAGAAAATAAAATTGTTAAAAAGTATTATTTTATCTCAAAAGCCTAAAGGAGAAGTAATTGTGTTCGTCTTAAAACCCTTCCATTCCAACATTAATGTAAGCAACCAACATTAGTAGGAGTAAAAATTATTTTTAATATACATTATTCAATTAGCTTCTAACTCTTAATCTTGAATTATGTAGTTAAATACTGCATATAAAGTGAAACTATATTCTTAGCTCCAAATGTTACTTTAAAAAATATATTATTTGCTTGCTTCTATTTGGACCTTACTTCTATAAGTACTTTCCACAGTATGGCACTGTGTTCTGAAACATGAATGAGTACTTCTAGTCTACCTAGTTACTAAAATGTGCTTGGAATAGACTTTTGGAGTAATATCATTTGAAGCTGCATAAGGGATTGAAAATTCTGAATTCTGCCTGATGCATGTTTATATTGGGAAATTTATTTTTGTTTTTAGTTATTTCTGATGAAGTGTATATTATGTTCTAAAATATGAATGTGTAAGAAAGAAGGAGGATATAAGATCAAAATTATATCCTTGAAATAGAGCTATAGAGTTTAGAGAGTCCATAATGCTCAGAATATGTGGGGATCCACATAGAATACTGGACTGCCAAACTGATGTTGACCCTGCTAACCACTTAACCTCAGGTTCTGTTTACTTGGCATATAGAATCCTGTTTTCCAAACACTATGCCGTTTTAAATGAAATGGTATGTTTTTTTATGAGATGTTGGTGGTGCTCATAAATCTATTTGGGGTATTCTCGGTAATTCAGTAATTATAACCAAGGCTTTCTCTTTAGAAGAACAGTTAGATCACATTAGTAGTAAATGATCTCTGGTGTGGTTATTTCTCTGGTCAAAGATAATTTGCTTGTAGTTACTAGACACTGGCTAATGGTGTTTACTAATCTGTTTGCTGCAAATGATAGACCAAGGGAAATAATGCTGACAGAAAGATAGAATGGCAAATTATGAGAAGCCAATGTACCATACAATTCAGTCTCAGCTGTTTTTCTTTTCTCTTAATAGAGGAGGAAAATTCAGTAATACTGAGTGAGCCACAGTTGATCTTTGAACATACTATAGAGTTTAGTTCACCACCCATCGTGCACATTACATCAGATAACATCCATTGCCTCTTCTTGAGGTGGACTAGTATTTACACATGAATTAGCAGTTAGAATTGGAGGGGGAGGCATTGACTCTGAAAACAGCTAACCAAGGACTCCTAATAGATAAGCTTCCCAGCCATCCAGAAATACTGAACAATAATAAGCATAAAATCCAAAGTTCCCCTCCTTTCCAATTAGAATCTTGGCTCCTTTAAGTCTGACTCCTAATAAAACAGGCTCAAATTGACCTGCCACATTTTACATTGTTTCTAATATCACAGGAATTCTGGAGCAAGTGCTCCCAAGCACAGTGAGGAATAAAAAAGCTCAGAATGAAATACACATCAGTTAATCTATAAACTAAAATAAACTGTAGGGAAATTGGCACATATTAATTCAACATTAAAGATGATTCATTTTGGATATAGGCAGTGTTGGATAGGATGTGACATCCTTCTCCAGAAATTCATGTGTCAAAAATTGAGTCACAGCTTGAAGTACTATTGAGAGGTCCTTAGATTATGAGGATGTTAACTTTATCAATGAGTTGATTTTATGAATTATTGACTAATAATGAGTACTTTTGAAAGGACTTGGTTACTGTATTAGTCAGGACTTCTGTTGGTGTGATAAAACACCATGGCAACTTGGGGGAGAGTATCTTATCTTTGGTACAACAAACAGGGAGGTAAGAGTGGGAACTCAAGGCAGGAAACTGGAGGAAGGAACTGAAGCAGAAACAATGGAGGAACACTGCTGAGTAGCTTCTTTCCATGGCTTTCTTGGCTTGTTTTTGTATACCATTTAGGAGCACCTGCCTGGGAATGCTCACAGCCGGCAGACCCTACCAAAATCAATGATTAATAAGGAAACACATGAGGGCTTGCCCACAACCAAGTCTAGTGTGGGTAATTTCTATTTTGGGAATCCCTCTTCTCAAATTTGTCTAGTTTATATCAAATGGGCAAAAAGTAAAAGCAAACATCCAAAACATCAGCAACAAAAACTAACCAGGGTAGAACATATGCTTTATTTTTATAGTCTTCTACCCAAAGTGTAGCACCTATTTTCTACAATGATACCTTCGTAAGATTAGACTCTTCATGCTTAATAAAATTAACTGTCATGTGTCTTAGGGCCAAGGACATCTCAGTATTCAATCACTCACATTCCCTTGCCTGTTTTCTGATTCAAATTACTCTCTGGAATGGAAAAGCAACAGTGTACTCATGAGGCTGAAGCATGAGAATTACCAAGAATTCAACAACACCTTGATTTCAAAGGAGTCCTAGACCAGTTTGTCAAGAAAAAAAGAAAGAAAACAGTTTTTTTATAAATAAATATGCAATTACTCAGGTATTCAGCTTAGTTATATGGCCTTTCCCTTATTTCTAGGTATCAAACCAGAAACTCCATTTAAGTAAAACACGTGCCCCAACCTCCATTTACAACATTTGTGATCCAATCTTGTCTTCTCAGATTGTTATCCCATGATAAGAACCTCTGTATAGTGATAAAAGTTTGAGAAGACATAAATTTCTGGCTTTGGAAGTTATCAGAGTTAGTGATCACAAATATAACAGAAGCATCTGGACAAGGAGATATGATTAGGTTCAACATGGAGCTGGAGGAGCCTGCTCTGGTTATAATTCCGCATACTAAGATTTCATAGTTGATACAGCAATGTTATAAGAAAGTAACAAGGAGTGATGAATGAGCACCACAGAAAATAACAATAGCTTTACATTCTCATTTTGGTCTTATACAGCAGAATAAGTACTAACTGTCCCTACATGTCAGGCAGAGGAAAGAACTGGCAAATATAACGTGCCCTTGCTTGATGCAACTCTTTACACATCCCTCCTGAATTCTTTACTTCCTTTTCTCTCTTGTAGTTTATGGTTATACTTACTATGGATGAAAAGCTTACCAATCTTAGAGTTGTCTTCAGCACCTACAATGCGTAAACCTAAGGCATACATGCATTATAAGGGGAAACATTTTGCTGTGTAATCACATCCACAAAAATGGGGCAATAACTATCGTTCCTTTAGCTTGATGCCAGAATCAAACTAAAGGGATTATGTTAGTGTTGTAGTAAACATTTAACAACCGTGACTGTGGGGAAAATATGCACATTAGCCTTTATTTGAAATTACTTATTTGTGTTTTGTAAAAAAAAAAAACCCACTGTACCCCATTTAAAGCTCCAAAATTGCATTATTACATATGGTATTAATAGAACTGCCATTTGATATAATTATTCTGTTTTTCTATAAGCCTGAATCAGCTGTTTCTGTGAGTATCCCCATCATGGTCTTGATCCCGTTGCTCATAATATCACTCCTCCCTCTCAATGACTGGACCCCAAGAGGTCAGCCCCATGCTCAGCTGTGGGTCTTTTGCATCTGCTTACCTGAGTTACTGGGCGAAGGTTCTATGATCATCTGCTTACAGGGGAAGGGCAGGTAAGGTGCTCTCTCCAATATTGCTTAGATTCATAGCTGATGTCATCCTTGTGGATTCCTGTAAATTTCCCTAGTACCTGGTTTCTTGATAACCCCACAATGGTTCCCTCTATATTCTGAATTTTTCCAAATGCTGTCACAATTACCTTGTACTTATGTGCTTATACGTGTGTGGTACATGGGGAGGGGGTACATGTATGCCATGGCATGTGCTTGAAGGCTAGATAATAACTTACTGGAGTCAGTTCTCTCCTTCTACCATGTGGATTCCCAAGATCAACTCAGATCCTCAGATTGAGGGGCAAATATGCTTACCTACTGAGCCATCTTGCTGGTCCTTTGATCTTAAGAGTAAAATGCATGCACTCCCTGCCCCCCAGGGCTCCAAACTATAATCCAGAGCATAGTCAGCTATATTGGAGGGAAATGTGGTCCTAGGGACACAGGGAAGAAACCACCCATCACCTGATAACCCCCTTAGCCTTTCTAAGAATCCCACACTGCACCCTGGGTTCCATATCCTAGCCTACTATTTTGTAAGAAGTCCTTGGCGTTACCAGGGGTCAGGCATGAAAAGGAAACGCCAGATAAGACACTTCCCACTGTGAACTAAAACTCCTTAAAGCCTGATGAGCAAACTAGACTGTACCCTTTCCCCTGAATTCCATACTGGGATTCACAATCCTGGATGCCTTACAGAAAGCCAGAGTGGTTCAAAGAACCACACGTAAGATACCGCCCACTACTTGAAAAAGACCTTTAAGCCTGCCTAGCCAACCCAGACTGAACCTACAAATACACAAACACAAACACACTACTATCAACACCAACAACATAATAACAAGAATTAGCAATCATTGATAATTAATATCCCTCATTAACAATAAATTCAATTCACCATTAGAAATACAAATGGATACAAAACAGGATCTATCATTCTGCTGCCTACAGGAAACACACCTTGATGTCAAAGACAGATATTACCTTAGAGTAAAAGGTTAGAAAACGATATTCCAATCAAACAGACCTAAGAAAAAAGCTGGTGTAGCTATCCTAATATCTAAGAAAATAGACGCACACCAAAATTAATCAAGAGATATAGAGAAGGGAATTACCTATTTGCCAAAGAAAAATTCCATAACGATGATGTCTCAGTTCTGACCATATATGCCTCAAATATAAGAGCACCCACATTTGTAAAGGAAATATTACTAAAGCTTACATCATACATATAACCCAATACAATAATAGTGGGAGAGTTTAACAAACCACCTTCATCAATGGACAGGACTTCCTGACAGAAACTAAATAGATAAATAATGGAATTGAAGATATTATAACTCTTGCCTGGCAATCTTGTCTGCTTCCAGTTTCCAAGAGGATCTGTATATGTTTTTCTTTGGGTTCACCTTATTACTTAGCTTCACTGGGATCATGAACTACAGGCTCAATGCCCTTTGTTTATGGCTAAAATCCATTAATGAGTGAGTACATACCTATTTATATTTTTGGGTCTGGGTTATCTCACTCAGGATAGTGTTTTCTACTTCCACCCATTTGCATGCAAAATTCAAAGTGTCATTGTTTTTTTACCGCTGAGTAGTATTCTAACGTATAGATGTGCCACACTTTCTTTATCCATTCTTACAATGGGGGCATCTAGGTTGTTTCCAGGTTCTGGCTATTACAAATAATGTTACTATAAACATAGATGAACAAGTGCTTTTATAGTATGATTGAGCATCTTTTGGGTATATCCCCAAGAGCGGTATTGCTGGATCCTGAGTTAGATTGACTCCCAATTTTCTGAGAAACCACCACACTGATATAGCTAAGGAAGTTGAATATGTCCTTAAGTATCTTATGGCCATTTGAAGTTCCTCTGTTGAGAATTCTCAGCAGAAGGACCTCAGATGACAGAGAAACCATCATGAAAAAGCAAATCAAACTACTGTGAGGTTCTGTCTTACACATGTCAAAATTGCTAAGATCAAAAACACAAGCTTCAGGATGTGGAGCAAGTAGAACACTCCTCTATTTCTGGTGGAAGTGCAAACTTGTATAGCCACTTAGGAAGTCAATGTGGCAGTTTCTCAGAAAACTGCGAACCAATCTACCACAAGTTGCAGCCTATACCACTCTTGGGCATATATCCAAAGGATATTCAAGCACACCACTTGCTCAGTATCTTCATAGCAGCTTGACTGTAATAGCCAGAACCTGGAAACAATCTAACTTGCAACAAAGGAAAAGATAAAGAAAATTTGGTACTTTTAAACAATAGAGTATTATTCAACTGTTAAAAATAAGGATATCAGAATTTGAAGTCAAATGGATGGAATTTTGAAAAAACATCTTGAGTGAGGTAACCCAAACCCACACAGACAAAGATGGTGTGTATTCACACATAGTTAGATACTGACTGTAAAAGAAAGGATAACTATGCTATAATCCATAGGCCCAGAGAGACTAGGTAACAAGGAGTGTTCATGTGGGGATGTCTGGATCTCCCTGGAAAAGGGGAGTGATTTCATGTGAATGGACTATAGGCAGATGCGGTTAGTGACATGAGGGATCAGGTTGGGGAGGGGAGAAGAGTTCTGAAATAGACTTTAAATGGAGGTATTTGAGAGGCAGGGAAAAACCTGAAGCAATGGAATCTCTGAGGAATCTACAGGGATGACTGCAGATAACACTCCTCCCAATAGCAGATGTATAGCCTGAACTGATCATATTTGTGATCAGGTTTGTGCCTAGCCCAATGATCATCAGACGAACTTCATCCAGTGACTAATGTAAACAGTTGCAGACTCACAGGCAAACATTTGGTTCATCTGAGGAATCCCACACAAGAGGGAGGAAGGATTGTAAGAGCCACAGGGGTCAAGGACACCACAAGAAAACTGAGAATCAGCTTGCCTGGGATGAGAGCAGCTCACAGCGGCTGAAACCATAACCAGGGATCTTGCAGAGGACTAACTTGTGCACTCTGCATTTATGTTACAATTGTGTAGCCCGGTCCTCTTGTGGGGCTCCTAACAGTGAGAACAGGCTCCAACTCTTTTACTGGTTCCCCAAACCCTCTTCCTCATACTGGGTCACCTAGCCAAGCCTTAATACTGTCACATGATATGCCATATGGGAGACCTGACCTTTCCTAACAGAAATGGAGGAAGGGTGGGGACGAGGGACTGGGAAGAGAGAAGGGAGAGGAGACTGAAGCTGGTATGTGAAATAAATAAATAAATGTATTTAAAAGAAACAGTAAGTATCACTTAAAAATTGATAGCTACCCAAAATATTCCATAGGCATAAACAACATCTATTGTCTGTGGAAGTGCTGGTTACTTGCGTAAGTTATTTGACAATAAATAATCTTGGAAAATGGTGCTTGAGAAAGGACTCCATGGCTAAAACTGCTTATTTCTTTTGCAGAGGTCCTAAATTTGGTTTCCCGCACCAATATGGGACAACACACAAGCACATGTAAGTCCAGCTTCAGGGGATCAGGCACATTCTTCTAGCATCTTGGGACATTTTGCACACACTGGTGCACATACGTCAAAACTGCATGCAAGCATAAAGATAAATAAAATTAAAATGCTTTAAAAGAAACCAAAAATCTTATGAGAAAATAGCTATTAAAAGTGATTAACAGAGTCGGTAGAGAAGCGAATCAGTAGAAATGACTGTCCTTGAGCATGTGTTTTATATTCTAAGAATGATTGTTTTGGTATTTGGGGTTGTTTTTTTTTTTTTTTTTTTTCAACATCTCTAACCACCTCAAGGAAAGAGAATAAGGGAAAAAGGGGTGTTTAGACATAGGAATTATTTCGTAAAATATTGTGATTTTGCTGCAGTATGACACAAATAGACAGGAAATAAGTGATTACTTTCCCAAGGTCTGGCAGCCACAGCTCACAATCTGAACTTTTAAATAAAGGCAATTTAGGTGGCTCATTAATTTTCAAAAGAGGGAAACCTATTTTGAGAACAATTAGCAGGCAAAAGAATGCTCTAATGGTCAAGTTACATTCTCTCCCAAAGTTTAAAAGACTTTAAAAGAATGAACATCTTTCCATTTCAACAATTCATTCTATTCTCTTTTTTTATCAACAATATTCTTTATTTTTGTATGAGTTTCCCAATCATGAGGATAAATAATTAAAATATACTCAACAGTTTCCTCAAAGACAAGTATTCTCCCCCAGTTCTAATAGATTTCAAAGCTAGATTCTCAGTCAAAGCAGCTTACACAATATAGTGTACAACTTGTTTATACTAAGGTAGACGTTTGATTTACACAATGCAAAGTGGGGAATTTTGAAGGGGGAGCAGTTGAAGCATCAGAGTATATCATATGTATAAAAGAGGTTAGAGTTAGAACACTGGCAGCTTCAGAGCTTAGAATGGTCTCTTAAATGTAGTCCAAAGTGGGGCGAGATGGACAACTATTCTTTTCCTTCATTGGTATTACATTGTTAACGGTGACCTCAAACAAGATGGCTCTCCACAGTAAAAAACAATCCTCGTAGTCTCCGATAGCTGAAAATACTGTCTAGCAGAGCTCACTCAAAACAGGCATAGGTACTTCAGAAAGGAGGTCTGGTTCCATGGCAACATTCAACCACACAAAAGTCACTGTTTAACACGCAGATCCTGCAGGAGTTATTTCTGCTTAATTGTGACTTTAGTGGGCAAACTTATCATTTCTTGTTCTTCTAAGAGAGTGCATCCCATACACTAATGCTTTTATTTTTAACCAGTTTCCTGTTCCACCAATCTTTTCTCTTCTTCTCCTCATCTCATTAATAAAGAAAATGTTAGTCTCAAGATGTGTACCTGATGTTTCAAGTCCACTTAAATATTTTAAGGGAAAAATTATACTCTGTATTATCAATCATATTCAAATGACAAGTTACAGCAATATTGACAATGGGTAGGAATTTATTAAGCACATAACAGCAAATTCAGATTTATTTTATCTTGTAAAAAGTCTGTTTATATGAATTTGTTTACATATATGCATACACACACATATATATGCACACATCAAGTCTCAACTGAAATAAACAGCACTTTTGATGCAATTTTTATTGGCTCCCTGATTTTGAAAAATGATCGTGATATTTCATAAAATATCGTGAGTAATTGACTATTCATACACATTATGAAATTATTTTTACTATATCTATTCAATGTTGATTTTGACATAAATATAGATTCTAAAAAACTTTGAGGAAAAATACATTTCTGTATACATCATTCATAGCTAAATAACTCCTAGAATATTAATTGATCTCTTGGAAAAAATTAAAATCATTTCCTGATAAATTTAGCAATTTTTTCATTAGGACCAAAAAAATGACACAACTGCTGTATGTTCACATGAAAGGACTCCTAAGGTGCAGAGCCCCCAAGGGGGTTTTCTGATTGTTTCCTTAACAGTCAGTGAGATTCTGAAAAGATCACCCACTGGGCCACCTTCTGAGTATTTTAGAGAGAGAGTATATCTCAAAGAGAGAGTGCCAATGCATTTCTTATATATTAGTGAGAATCTTTTGAGAAGAAATAGACTTATGTTCCTGTGACTGCTGCAATGACAGGGTTTGCTCATAATGCCAGCAGGGGATTAAATGTCACTTTCCCCAGGGAGGAACCCGCTCTCTATTTCCATACACAGCTCATCATCTAGTAGGAAGGCCTTGGGAAGATGACACACCTTGGAAATATGCTCACTCTCTTGCCCTCATTTATCACAGACCAATTTCTGACCAAAGACAAAAGAGAAAAAGAGTTCTCACAATTTCCTCAGTTCTAAAGATGAAAGCATCAACTATTCCAATTATTTTCTGACAAACATATGTCAAAAATTATACAGCCATCCACAGCATGCTGAAAAATGTGTGGAAAATTCCCTCTTCTGATTCAATACTTTTGTGAAGGATATATGGTATTTTAAGTGATTCATTTTAGATTTTTTAAAAGTAAATTTTTACATACTTAAAGTATTTTTTATTTGCCTACCCAAATTCCATTAATTACTTTTCTTAGCCCTCTGACAAAATGCCTGACACAGCAATGTAAGGAATGAAGAAATCCCTCTAAGTCATGGTTGGAGGAGAGGTATTCCATCACGCCTGGGAAGGCGTTATGATGAAACAACCGCCCTTGGTGGCAAGTGCTGCAATGCGACTTTCTATATCTTGACAAATCATGGAAGCAGCAACATTGGCTGTAACTGGAAACTGATCTTACAGTCAAGGCTCACTCACCCACTCTGCTAGACAGACCATGAACCCAAAGTTTCTGTTGTCTTCCCGAGCCATGCTTCTATCTGGGACCAAATGTTCAAAACAAGCCTATTGTAATTGTTACACATAAAAACACTGACTGTAAACTTTGCATTTGATTACATTGTTTGGGAGCATATGCTTAATATGTATCTCAATTATCTTGTGATACAAATGAAGACTACAGATGAACAAATATAACAGATGAGTCTTTAAAATATATGTTTTTAAAATGTATGCATACAATATGAAATTAAAAGTTCTTCTGATTTGAAACTCCTTAATCAGTATTAAATGTTTTAAATATCTTTTCAAGATACCCTATAAAATAAAATATTTCATGACAATTAAAAAACAAAGCAAAAATATTTAAATTAAAATATTTCCAAAGTCCAATGTTACAATTTTAAATGCAATATAATATGATAAACATGTATTTGTATTTGTAATACATTTCTTCTCTCCCTCTGTAGGAATAGCAGTTTTTAAAAAAAAGAAAGCCAGAAGCTATGGGTTTGAAGCACAAGGTTGAAAGTATACATGGGAGAGACTAGAGAGACGAAAAAGTAAGGGAAAATGATATAACTTATTTTAATTTTAAAAAAGGAAAAATATAGAAAAATAAAGTAAAAAAGTAAAACTGCAACTCTTATCATTAGTGGCCAGACAGATGGTGCACACCCAAGGCCATTTATGTAAACTTTTTTGGGTAAAAGAAAGAAATATGGAGGCTTCTTCTAGGGGAATTTACGTCTCTATTCTCGAGGCATCACAGCTTCAATAGACAGAGATCTCAATTGTGAGTCATATGCATTTTGCTATCACTTGCCTGTCTGTATACTGAATGTGTGGAATTGCAATATAATCTTTTAACAATATAAATTAATGCTTCATTTAATAAGCCTTAGAAATTTCCATGTTATCTGTCTATATAAATAACAGTAGGCATAGCATTACTGGAAACCACTACTCTTTAGCTTTTACTATATCTCCTTTGATCTTGGCTGAATTGTGTCTCAACAATTAGGTAAGAAGGTGAGAAAAATATGAGTTTTAAAAATACAATATGTGGGGCTTTAGGAGGGCCTCTGCTGAGCGTGTCAGGAGCACTTGTTCTTGCAGAGAACCTGGGTTCAGTTACTCCACCCACACTATGGCTCATTCCCTCTGTAACACCCTTTCTAGGGGACCCAACACTCTCTATGGCTACTGGCCTCTGAGGTTACTGCGCTTCTCTGGTACACAGACATATGTGTATGCAAAACACTAAAACATAAAAAAAATTTAGTAACTTTTAAATCCTTTTTAAAAGCCAGTGCATCTGATTGAATAATATTCAGTGGGTTTCAAATAGTTACAAATTGGTTTATAAACATGGCTCTAAAATTCATGAGATTTAAGACTAAGTTAAGTTTATTCATTCTCATAAGCATTTGCTTTTGTGGCTAACTGTAACTAATGCTACTCTTTTACAATTGTCATTTTGTGTTAAGTACTCAGATGATGTAACACTGGATCACCATTAGATCTATACCTAGAAAGAATCAATTACAACGGCAGGGAAAGTGTTCAATATAATTTTAGTTAAATAGAGATTCCTATCTAGTGTGGGAAGTTCTTCTGTATATGTTTTGCTTTTATTGGTTAATGAATAAAGAAGCTGCTTTGGCCGAGGATAGGGCAGAATAGAGCTAGGCAAGGAAAACTAAACTGAATACTGGAAGGAAAAAGGCAGAGTCAGGGAGAAGCTATGTAGCTCCACCAGGAACAGGGGCACTGGAACTTTACTCAGTAAGCCACAGCCATGTGGCAACACACGAATTAATAGCAATGGGTTAGTTTAGGATATAAGAAATAGCTAGCAATCATATTAAGATATTGGCCAAATAGTATTGCAAATAATATGGTTTCTGGGTTATTATTTTAGGTCTGAGAAGCTGGGAACAAATGAGCAGCCTTCCCCAATAGTTTTCTTTCTTCATGGTGGTAAATTAGTAACCAATTCTTAATTCTCATTTAGAGAGTTGTTTTTGTATAGAGAATAGTAGGAAATGTATAATGTTTGTATCCTCTCAAACATGCAATGCTGCTTTATGGGGATGAGAGGTATCAGAACCTTTTGTCTCAGCTCTACAGGATGGGGGAGCAAATCATGTGCATATGTATTTTCGTTGTACACTCTCTTTACATCTCTTGCAGAGACCATTTATCCTTGTTGTAAATAGGGGAGAGGTGTGCGTGTTGTGTTCCCAGCACCCAGGCTCCCAAGCCCCCAGCCGCTGGCCCACTCAGCTACTGGTTGCTTGAACCTGAAATAACCACATGAGGATGGTATTCATTTAAACTCTGCCTGGCTCATTATCTCTAGCCTTTTCTTGGCTAGCCCTCACATCTAAACTAACTGATTATAAAAGTCTGTATGTCACCATGAGGAGGGTGACTTACCGGACCGTCCTAAGGTACCTCCATCTCCCACGGGAGCCTCATGGCATCTGACTCACTTTCGTTCTTCTCCTCAGAACTTCTGTTCTGTCTACTCCACCCACCTAAGGGCTGACCCATCTTATAAGCCAGGCAGCTCTTTATTCAACCAATAAGAGTAATACAAAATACAGGAGAACACTCCCACATCATATCCTTAAAACACACAATCAGAAAGCAAGCATTATACAATCAGAAAACAAAAATGTAACAGAGGCACCTACTACTCTTTCTTTTTTTTAATTGTTAAAAGTAAATTTACATTTACTTCCCTTGTTCCCGGCCCTCCCGCTCCCCTACTACCCCACCACCCTCCCCCTGCTTTCTTAAGATGGGGCAGGATACCCTGCCCTGTGGAAAGCCCAAGGCCCTCCCCCCTCCATCTCGGTCTAAGAAAGTGTGCATCCATATAGAATAGGTTCCCAAAAAGCCAATAAATGCAGATACATAGATAGGTCCCTGTGCCATTATCATTGGCTTCTCAGTCAGTCCCCATTGGCAGCCATATTCAGAGAGTCCAGTTTGGTCATATGCTCATTCAGTCCTGGTCCAGCTGGATTTGATGAGCTCCCAATAGATCAGGCACACTGTCTCTGTTGGTGGGCCAGTCCCTCACATTCCTGACTTCCTTTCCCCTCTTCTCCCTCCTTCTGCTCTTCCACTGGACCTTGGTAGCTCAGTCCCTTGCTCTGATGTGAATGTGGGTCTCTGGCTCTATCTCCATCCATCATGTGAAATTTCTATGGTGACTATCAAAATATTCAACAATGTAACTATGGGACAAGGTCAGTTCAGGCACCCTCTCCTTTGCTGCCCAAATACCTAGCTGGGGACGTCCCTGGAAACACCTTGGATCCCCTCTAGAGACAAGTCTCCTGCCAATCCTAAAATGACTCCCTTATTGTAAATATCTTATTCACTTCTCTAATATCCACCCTTCCTCCATCTCCACCCTCCACCACCCCCAGGCTCTCCCCAGTTCTTCCTTCTCCCTTCTACCCACCTCCCTTTTACCTACCCCCACGCCAACCCCTACCTTTTCCCCCATCCCCACCCCCGTGCTTCCAACCTACTACTCTTTCAACACGTTTGCTATTCTGAAATATGTGCTGGCAATTTGCCTGATTTAGTTGAACAAAATATATTATGCCTTGGCTGTACGCAAAGACGAAGGGACGTAGTGAAACATATGGACAGTATGCCTCCTCTCAAAGTCCTTTGTGACATAAGGAATGGAAGAATCACATGTACTCATTTCATATATAGGAAAATAAAATGCAAAAAGTTAACGAACTCTTTATAAAAGCCTAATGGTATCAAAAGAAGATCCTAGGGTGCATTTCAACAGAGTCTTAAGTCACATCTGAGAAAACTTTAGTTAAATCCTCTGAAAGGGAAAAGGAAAAAGACACTAGAACCGGAAATGAACTTACTTTTCAAGAAAAATTAGAAAATAATTATCATTCTCTCCTATGTGCAGTCAAATTCCAGTTCGTTTTTAACATTAACATATTGACATATTTTAGGCTAAATATCAGAAAAATTTAAATCCTTGCATTTTATCTTTTTTGAAATGAAGATATTTATTTTATAATTTTGAATTACTCTTCTGTTATAACACATTCTGACTTCACTTTCCCCTTCCTCCTCTCCTTTCAGCCCCATTCCAACTTTCCCTCTTCTCAAGGTCCATTATTCTTCTATTTCTGTTTTCGTTTTTTAATTATATTCTTTTATTTTTTCATTCAAAAATTTACACTTTCTCCCCTTCTCCCAGTCCCCTCCTGCTCCCCCACTACCCCTCCTCCCTCCTCCTGCTTCCTTAAGAGAGGGCAGGGTACCCTGCCCTGTGGGGAGTCCACGGCACTCACCCTTCCATCCTGGCCCAAGAAGGTGTTCATCCAAATAGACTGGGTTCCCAAAAAGCCTATTCATGCAGAGGAGATAGGTCCCAGTGCCATTATTGATGGCTACTCAAGTCTGCCCCCATTGGCAGCCACATTCAGAGAGTCCGGTTTGATCATATGCTCCTTCAGTCTCAGTCCAGCAGGATTTGATGAGGTCTCATTAGATCAGGCACACTGTCTCAGTGGGTGGACCAGCACCTCGCGGTCCTGATTTCCTTGCTCATCTTCTCCCTCCTTCGCTCTTTGACTGCACCTTGGGAGCTCAATCCATTGCCTTTATGTGAATGTGGGTCTCTGTCTCTATTTCCATCTATGGGACGAGATTTCTAAGGTGATGATCCAGATATTCATCAATATGACTATGGGACAAGGCTAGTTCAGCCACCCTCTCTTCTGCTGCCCAAGGACCTAGCTGGGGACATACCTGTGGACACCTGGGATCCCCTCTAGAGACAAGTATCTTGCCAAACCTAAAATGACTCCCTTAATGTAGATATCTTCTTCCCTGCTCCATATCTGCCCTTCCTCCATCTACACCCTCCCTCTCCCCCCCAGCTTTCCCCAGACCTTCCCTTCTTCCTTCTCCTTCCCCCTAACCCCTAAACCCCCACCTCTACCCTCTCTGCTGTCCCCACCCCCGTGCTTCCAACTTTTATCCGGCGATCTTGTTGCCTCCAATTTCCAGGAGGATCTATATATGTTTTTCTTTGGGTTCACCTTGCTATTTAGTTTCTCTAGGTTTGTGAGCTTTAAGCTTAATGTCCTGTGTTTATGGCTAGAGTCCACTAATGAGTGAGTACATACTATACTCATCTTTTTGGGTCTGGGTTATCTTACTAATAATAGTGTTTTCTATTTCCATCCATTTTTATGCAAAATTCAAGATGTCATTGCTTTTTACCACTGAGTAGTATTCTAATGTGTATATATTCCACACTTTCTTGATCCACTCTTTCATTGAGGGGCACCTAGGTTGTTTCCATGTTCTGGCTATCGCAAATAATGCTGCAATGAACATAGTTGCACAAATGCTTTTGTAATATGATTGAGCATCTCTTGGGTATATTCCCAAGAGTGGTATTGCTGAATCCTGAGGTAGGTTGATTCCCAATTTCTTGAGAAACCACCACATTGATTTCCAAAGTGGTTGCACAAGTTTTCATTCCCACCAGCAATAGATCCATTTCCATTTTAAAAAGAGCAGGCTGTGTAGGAATATCAACCAACCACAGCGTAACAAGATACAATAAGAGTAGGCAGAAAACTTCCCATCAGGGCTGGGCAAGGGAAATGGTCCCAAGAGCAGGCAAAAGAGTCAGAGATACCTCCACTGCCACTGTTAGCAATCCCAGAATAACAAACTAACATCCACAGCATATATGCGGACAACCTAGCACAGACACCTATAGATTCTTAAATTTCTGCTTTAGTCTGTGAGTCCTTATGAGTCCTGCTTTGCTGGTTCTGTGGACTGTGTTCTCCTGGTGTCTTAGACACCTTTGGCACCTACAATTCTTCTTCCCTCTCTACCTCAAAGGTTCTGGAGCTCCACAGGCAGGGACCCAGTGAAGAACTCCAATTTGGGTTTCCTCTCTGATTAATATTTAACTTTGAAACTCTGTGCCCACACCCATTCTCTCTTGGAGGAAGCCACTCTGGTGACTATTGGGTTAGACACTGATAAGAGTATAGTACAATATCATTAGGAATCAGAGAAAAAAGACATTTGCAACAATACAGTGATCAAAAAATTAATTAAATTAAAAATTGAAAAAAATAAATATTTTGCACATAAGAATTAAACTGCTTAAGAATTTTCCCATCTTCATTAATTATACTATTGATCAACAAATGTATTTGTCAACAGCTCCCTCATTAATCATTATTATTAAAGCAATAGTATTTGTGATTAAAGATATTAATTTGAATTATTGTTTTTATAACTGTTACAAAATTAACTCAAGGATAAGCAGCATGAATATTAAGCAAGGTTTAATGCTTTTTTCTTTTCTTTTCTTTTTATTCTATTTTTAAATTGCTACAAATCATTATTACCATTCTACATTAGAAGTTGATAAATTTATTGCTTATTTCTTGTCAACCACACAGTCTCCAAGATTCTCACTTATTCTTTGGACTTGGGAAAAAGACAAGGTGTATTTCAGGTCTGAAATTATGAAACACACACTGGCATACCATTTCTTTCCTCCCTCGCTCTGATTCAGTATTAAGTGAAAGGGGATCTGTGGATCTGACAAGCTATGTTTTTGGTCTTGACGTGGATAGCTTATTTTCATATAAGCTGCATAATACTATACTCTAAGAAATCATATTTTCAGGTAACCAGGAGATGAAAGATATAACAGAATAAGATTCAAATGATTAATTATAACTTGAAATGACGTAGCATATATTTAAGAATTCCATTAATATTTTAACCATTTTAGGCAGAGGAAATTCAGACAGAGAAAACCATATATGAAGAATGGGAGAAATGTTTTTCATAAGATGAATATTAGAAAAAGAAGGGCGGGATATTTCCATGGATTAATATTGCTACTTGGGACATTTAAAGTGACTCAGAGCACCTAATTATAATTTACGGTATACATAATCTACTCTGACTGAGAAAGAGATGTTTCTGAGGTATTGGCCTGAGTAAAACATTCCTTGAATATATAAACGGAGAGCCAAACATTTGGTAAGGAATCCCATAGTGTAATAAATGAACAAAATTGCCACATTAACTGATTTGGTTCACCAATCCATGTTCCGGAGTTGAATTTTACATCTATCTTGGACATCTTAGCTTAGCAACCAAAGCAGAAAACATAGAACAACTCACTGCTTCTTGTAGCCTTGTGCTTAATTAGATCATCTCTTTTGCCACTTTTCAGTAAGTATGACAAATTTGATATGCCTAGGTAAATAAGTTGGGGTCTTTGAATTAGATATCTTCAAGTCTCAAGAACTTGAATACCAAGATGGTGACTCTCTAGGGAGGATTTGGAATGGCAGTGTTGCTGGAGAAAGTATGTCAATGAGGGAGGATTTGAAGTTTCAGAAGATCCCCATCATTTCAAATGCTCTCTCTGTTTCTTGTTTGGGGTGTCCAGCTTTCAGCATGGGCTCTCACCATCATGGATGCCACTTGGTGGTATCCATGCCATTAAGGACATAACCCTCCAGAACCTTAATCCCCAAATAACCTTTCTTTCTTTAGATTGTTTGGTCATAGTGTCTTATCACAACAATATGGAAATAGCTAATTCATAATTAACGGGAGCTAGTTAACTTTGGGATCATGGTTCCAGGTTTATCTGTTCTTAGTCATTTAGTCCTATTAGATTTGTAAATTAGAGAGTTCAAACATCATTGCAGGCAGCACCAGGTATGGTAGAAGTTCCTTGGCAATAAACAGAGAGATAGAAACATAAAGGTGCACACACTTGCTACCTTTCAGATGCTAGGCCCCAACTCCTAATGATTCAACGAACTTTTGATAGTGCCACAGGTTCTCAGTCAGAGTAGAGTATTTATACATAAATTATAATTAGGTACTCTGAGTCTCTTTAAAAGCCCCCAGTAGCAATATTAATCCATGGAAATATCTAGCTCTTCTTTTTTTAAAAATTTATCTTATAAATAAAACTTCTCCCACTCTTCATATATGCTGTTTTTTGTTTGAATTTCCCCTCCTTAGTTCTTCACTAGGGAGCTGAGTAGCAGTGAATACAGGAGCTTGTGTTGTCCATTCATATGAAATTCTGACTGAGTTATTTACTCTCAGTAGCTCTTCACAGCCTGCTCTTTCTTCTCAATCTCTTCTGGGTCTCTGTAGAAATTCTCTAACCCCCCAATTGGGTGCTCATTGAAGATGATGTCACACATTTGGAAAATGTTCTAGGACAGCATCTACTGCTGAGGGCCTACTGGATGAACTCCCTTGATTTTTACAATATTTTTATTAATTTTTATTGAGCTATACATTTTTCTCTGCTCCCCTTTCATCCTCTCCTCTACTCTTCTACCCTCTCCCATGGTCTCCATATTCCGAATTTACTCAAGAGATCTTATCTTTTTATACTTCCCATGTAGATTAGATCCATGTTTGTCTCTCGTAGGGTCCTCATGGTTGTTTAGATTCTCTAGGATTGTGTACTGTAGGCTGGTTTTCTTAGCTTTATATCTAAAAACCACTTATGAGTGAGTACAAATGATATTTGTATTTCTGGGTCTGGGTTACCTCATTCAAAATGATGTTTTCTAGATCCATCCATTGGCCTGAAAATTTCAAGATGTCATTACTTTTCTGCTGTCTATTACTCCATTGTGTAAATGTATCACATTTTCCTTATCCATTCATTTGTCGAGGGGCATTTAGGTTGTTTCCTGGTTCTGACTATGACAAACAATGCTGCTATGAATGTAGTTGAGCATAAGTCCTTGTGATATGATTGAGCTTCCTTTGGTAAATAGCCAAAAGTGGTATGTATTGCTGGGTATTGAGAAAGGTTGTGTCCTAATTTTTTGAGAAATCACCATACTGATATCTAAAGTGGCTACACCAGTTTGCACTCCCACCAGCAATGCAGGAGTGTTCCCTTTACCCCACATCCATTCCAGCATAAGTTGTCATCAGTGTTTTTGATCTTGGTCATTCTTACAGTTGTAAGATGGAATTTCAGAGCTATTTTAATTTGCATTTCTCTGATGGCTAAGGATGTTGAACATTTCCTTAAGTGTCTTTGAGCCATTTTAGATTCCTCTGTTGAGAGTTCTCTGTTCATGTCTGTACCCCATTTTTTATTGGATTATTTGTTCTTTTGATGACCAAGTTTTTGAGTCTCTATATTATGGAGATAATCCCACTGTCTGATGTGAGGTTGGTAAAGACCAACGGAACTGAATCAAAGACCCAGATATTAATCCACACTCCTATGAACAACTGATTTTTGAGAAAGAAGCAAAAAAATATAAAGTGGAAAAAAGCATATTCAGCTAATGGTGCTGGCATAACTGTATATCAACATAGAAGTTGTAGAAGAATGAAAATATGTCCATATCTATCACCATGCACAAAACTGAATTCCAAGTGATCAATATAAAGCCAACCATACTGAACCTCATAGAAAAGGAATTGGGACATACACTTGAATGCATTGCACAGGAGATCACTTCCTAAATATAACTCCAGTAGCACAGACACCAAAAGAAACAATAAATGTGACCTCCTAAAACTGAAAAGCTTCTTTAGAACAAAGGACATGGTCAAAAAAGACAAAATGGCAACCTACTGAGTGGGAACTCCCTTGCTTTTGAGTGGTATGTAATGTCTACATATCACGAAGGAGTATCTGTTATACAAAGAAATGACAGCAGCAAAGATCAACACAGCTCACTGGCCACTTTTGGAGATGATAACACTGACATCCACAGTGTTCTCCAACGACAACCATGGCTTGAGCTGTGTGTAACAGTTTTTCCCTCTTCAGATTTTTAATATAGAAACCATTAGTTTATAGATATATTGTTTCCTTTTTACAGATATACTGTTTATAGATATACTGTTTCCTTTTATAGATACAGTGTTCAGTCTGAAATCAAGCTTGGTGCCATCTAAATGGTTTCCTTTGGCAAGAAACTTAAGGATAACCTCATCTGTCATTTGCAAGACATTAAGGACTCAGAACATTGTGTGAGCTTCTCTTAAACTTTTACAGGAATGAAGAATAAGGTCATATGGAACAGTCTTTGACCTGGACAAAAAAGGCTCAACATGACTTTGTTTACTGTTTCATTGATGGCTAAGGATGTTGAGCATTAAAAAAAAAAATTCTCATTTTGTGTTCCTTCATTGAGAACCTGTCTCATATTAGAATGACAATTAATTAAGTAGTAGAAACAAAAGCAATTGACAATAAAACACCAGGAAATTTAATATCAGAGAAAGATAATAAAAATGTAGCAGATTTACACAATGGAGTATTACTCAGCTGTTAAAAACTGACATTAAAGAACTTGCAGGCAAATGGATGGAACTAGAAAAAAGTTAATATACTAAATGACTTAACCCAGACACAGAAAGACAAATATGGTATGTATTAATTCATAAATGGATATTAGCTATTAAATAAAAGATAATCATGTTACAATCCAAGACCCAGGAAGGCTAAGTAACAATGATGGCTATGGGGACTGGAGGTAGATGGATCTCCCTGGGTAGGGAAATAGAATAGAATTTGCAGGTGAACTTTGCGCAGGTGGAAATGGGAACAGGAAGAATTAGGTGGCAATGGTCATAGAGGGAGAAATTACTGGAAGAGTTTACTGTAATTGAGAGGGTGCATATTACAGGGATGAAATAAAATCCTAGGGAAATGGAAACTCGCCAAAATCTGTGAAAAGGACCCTAGCAAAGTTCCCTATTAATAGTGTATGAATAGCCTGAACTGGCCATCATCTGTAACCATGCAAGGCTTAATGTGGAAAGATTGAGACATCGACCCACTCACAAAACTTTCAATGTCCAATTCGTCTTGCCTGCAAGATGTGCTGGGGTAAAGGTGGCACAAAAACTGCATAAGCAGCCAACTGCTGACTTGTAGAATTTGAGACACAGGGCAAGAGAGAGGCCAACACAAAATAGCGCCCGGAGTATCAGGAACCAGAGACTGGATAGCCCAGAAACAAGAATAGACACAAATATGGCTGGAAAAAACTCATTAAAATGTTTTTTAGTGATATTCTTCTCCACTCCTAGTTTGGAGCCTAGCATAATCACCATCAGTTGCTTCATTAGGCAACTGATAGGAGGAGAAACAGAGACCCACAGCCAAATAATAGGTGGGACTCAGGGAGTATGGATTATAGGAGCAGGAGTATTCAAGGATATCATAAGAACACATCCAAGAGAATAAACTATCCAGGACTGTTAGTGGCTCACAGACACAGAAATGACAATCAGGAAGTCTGTATATATCTGACCTAGGCCCTCTGCATATATATTCTGTAGCTTGGCATTCTTGTGGGACTTCTAATGGTGAGAGTAGGGTGTGTTTCTGATTCTTTTATCTGCTTTTGGGAGCCTTTACTGGGTGCCCTTTTCCAGAGGTGATACAGGGTATGTGTCTAGACTTATTGTAACTTTTATGCCATGTTTGGTTGATATCCCTGGGATGTCTTCTCTTTCCTGAAGGGAAATGGAGGAGGTAAGATTCTGTGGGAGAGGGAATGTATGGGGAAAGACAGGGAAGAGAGAAGGGAGGGGAAACTTGTATCTACTATATGAGAGAAAAATAACTAACTAAATAAAATAAGCGAAAGAAAGAAAGAAGCTGCAAGTCAAAACTGTTAAAAATGTGAGCCTAGAAGAGGTCAAGCTTGATATTATTGTCCACATCGTCCTCTGGATTTAGAGGGATGGAGGATAACTAAGCAAAAGAATTGAGGAATCATGCTTCATGAATATAGAGAACTGCTGAGAGCAGAAGTCTCTGCAAGGATGTTCTGAGAAACCATTGCATGAAGTTGTGACTGTGAAGCCTCAGTAACACTAGAGACACCAAGAAACTAGAGGTGCCAGGACCAAGTGTAATTTGCCCAAGAGAGCTGTGCACAGTGAGTGCCTAGGAGAGCCATATCCTCACACAACAAGGGTGGAAGTGTAGAGTCATCTAAGCCCTTAGACACTGGACTTTGGGCTGCCATTTGTAGTCTTTACTCTTGGCTTTGCCCTTAGCTTGCCCCAGTTTTTCCTCACTATAGCCTAACTCTTGTGCTTTGAACAGTAATGCATATTGTGTGCCATTTTCTATTGGTAGTATGTAATTTGCCTAATGATTTTACAGGCAGTTTCAATTAAGAGATCCCCTTGAGTCTCAGAAAAGGTTTTGAACTTTGTACCTCTAGATATTGATGAGACTTAAAAACTTTAAAAGTTGGATGCTTTGTCTTTATATGACTGTGAGACTATGGGAACCAGGAAGTGAAGTACAGTGCTTTGAATGAGATGTCCACCACTAAGTCTAGGGCAATTGAATAATTGGTTGTCAGATGGTAGCTGTTATGAGAGGACTAGGAGGCATGGCCTTGATGAAGGAAGTAGGACTCCTTCCATTTTGAGTTAGCACTTGCTGTTGGTTGCTTTTAATGGGATGTGAACTTTCAGCTGCTGCTTTAGCTACCTGCCGCTTGCCAGGTAGAAATGGCAAAAATAGAATGCCTCTATTATGCCACCATGAGCCCTTTATCCATCTGTAATCACAGCCAAATAAATCTTTCCTTATATAAATTGTCTTGGTCATATTATTTTTCAACATAAACCTAATTCATGTTCTTTCTCACACATGGATGTGTGTGACACTTGTGCATAAATTGCATTCCCCCAAATATCAGAAAATAAGTGAAGAACAATGGCAGTTGGGTATTTTAAAGGAAGAATGATAGAAAATTTGTAACAGGAAGGAAGAAAGGAAATATGAAAGCTAAAGAATTAAATTAGTAGGGAGGGCAAGGTCATGTAGACGAGTTTGTTTGGGAAAGCATAGTTGAAATTAATGACCTATGAAATAGCCACATGAAAACCTACTGCAGAACCTTCTAAATGCATACAAATGTATTATTAAAACATGCATACATGGTGTTGAAATTGAGTTACCTTATTGCTGTTGTTTGAATTAAGGTTATATGAGGATATAATGATTTGAGACATGGATATGGATGCATCTCATGTTGATATTTCTATAAGACAGGAATTGGGAATGCCAACAAATGCTGCAAAGAACAAACAAATGAATAGCTGAAACATTCCTCAATTCTTACAGAACAGTTAGGGTAAATGATGCTCCCATACCTCAGATGCTCTTTGCAGACAAATGGTTGTGCTTTATAGAACCTTGAATATGCAGGCCTGTGAAGCAATGTTCCCTAGCATGCAGCTCTTTTATCTAAGGAACTTTAGCAATAAAAAAGGCAGCTGATACAGTTTTCACTCTTGTGCTCACTTTCCTTGGTCTACAGTTTCAGTTCTTAGGGATCAACTAGGAGATTTGGTTTGGCTGTACTTATAGTTCATGATTGGTAAAGGGACATAATTTCTTGCCAGACACCATAAGTTCTAAAATATTGAAAAACAAAATGAAACAAACAAAACCACACACACACACACACACACACACACACACACACACAAATCCAAAAGCCAGTATGGATTTCCTTTTCTTTTTTGACTTTTGTAGTGTTAGAGGTACTCCAAATATTGCATACTATTGATCTTAATTTTCCTCCAGAGTTTGGTGGAAAGCATCTATTAGTAAAGACACCACCCATTTGAATGATAGGACATAAAAAAATTCAGCTGGTTGTCAATTGCAAAATTAATGAATACTGTTGATATTTTCCAGTGAGAGCAAATGACACACATTCTACCAGACTGGATATAACTAAAGCTACAAAAGCAGCCTCTGGATCAGGATGCAGCAACATGTCATGGGAGTAACTGAGTATTTTATGCTTGAATTTAAAGCTCCATTAGATGGAATCCATGCTTGGTACCATTAAGAAGCCCAAGAAGCCATGACTTACTAGATCATAGACCATAGAAGAAAACTGGTAGTCATTATTCTGTCAAATGGACATCTAATAGACTTCCCTTTGGGCTTCGTTTTTATTTTTATTTATTTATATTTTTTTATTGTTAAAAGAAAAATTTACATTTACTCCCCTTGTTCCCAGCCCTCCCGCTCCCCCACTACCCCACCGCCCTCCCCCTGCTTCCTTAAGATGGGGCAGGATATCCTGCCCTGTGGAAAGCCCAAGGCCCTCCCCTCTCCATCTCGGTCTAAGAAGGTGTGCATCCATATAGAATAGGTTCCCAAAAAGCCAATACATGCAGAAGAGATAGATAGGTCCCGGTGCCATTATCATTGGCTTCTCAGTCAGTCCCCATTGGCAGTCACATTCAGAGAGTCCTGTTAGGTCATATGCTCATTCAGTCCTGGTCCAGCTGGATTTGACCAGCTCCCAATAGATCAAGCACCCTGTCTCTGTTGGTGGGCAAGTCCCTCACGGTCCTGACTTCCTTGCTCCTCTTCTCTCTCCTTCTGCTCTTCCCCTGGACCTTGGTAGCTCAGTCCCTTGTTCTGATGTGAATGTGGGTCTCTGGCTCTATCTCCATCCATCATGCAAAATTTCTATGGTGACGATTAAGATATTCAACAAAGTAACTATGGGACAAAGTCAGTTCAGGCACCCTCTCCTCTGCTACCCAAGTACCTGGTTGGGGACATCCCTGTGAACACCTGGGATCCCCTCTAGATACAAGTCTCTTGCGAATCTTAAAATGACTCCTGTTAATGTAGATATCTTATTCCCTTCTCCAATATCGTCCCTTCCTCCATTTCCACCCTCCCCCACCCCCAAACTCTCCCCAGTTCTTCCCTTCTCCCTTCTACCCCCTCCCTTTTGTCTACCCCCTCCCCCAATCTTTACCTCCACCCCCATTCGCACACCCGTGCTTCCAATTTTTGTCTGGTGATCTTGTTTGCTTCCGACTTCCAGGAGGATCTGTATATGTTTTTCTTTGGGTTCGCCAGGAACAGGTCAAGTCATTTCTGTACCCGTCCATAAGAAGGAAGCTTATTTTCTTTCCCAAATAGACTGCAATTAATGCAGAGACCTACAGTTGTACAGGGTAATAGACTAAGAGACTGGGGAATGTTCAGCTTTTATTTAGACATCTGCATTATATCACTTTCCCCACCTTCAGGCTTAGGGATTGTTGATAATAACAAGAATTTTCCCTCTCCCTGAATCTATTAGTGATAACTGACCTATCAGTGTGAGCTTGACTAACTGGACCTCTCCTCTGTCTATGCCTGACTGTAGAAAGGCCTATTCTTTCATATACCCCATGGAGATATCTACAATTACTTAGAGTTCATTTTTAACTAAGTTATCTTGATTTAGCTGCCATGATAAATGAAAAATCAGACTAATATTATTTTATATACTCAACTAAGTAGAGTTACAATTCACAATGAATAGTCTACCCTTTATATTGTTTCCCAGTTTGGGCCAGGTGGTGGTGGCTCTCGTCTTTAATCCCAACACTCGGGAGGCAGAGGCAGCCAGATCTCTGTGAGTTCAAAGTCAGCCTGGTTTACAAGAGCTAGTTTCAGGACATGCTCCATAGCTGCAAAGAAACCCTGTCTCAAAAAAAAAAAAAAAAAAAAAAACAAACTCACAACAAAAACCAAAATATTGTTTCCCAGTTCATGCCCAGTAAACAGTTGACATTTGGTCCTTTCCACACATTATTTATCAGCATCATGTATCTCAACTATTCAGTTACATTGTACAATTCAGTAGAGCAGTGTGTCAGAATGAGTTAGTAAGTGGTTAAGTGTGTAAGTTGGTAGTATTTACTATGTATAAATCTGTTGCAACTGAGAGTTCTGGGAAATTCTTGAATAATATCACCAAGCCACCACTTCTCATAATGGCAGCATTAAAGAAACACCTACAGAGAAGAAAAATTAAAACTTTCTGAAATAGCCTAATTAGTGCAAAAACCCATTTCACTTGGAACTAAAATAGGATTTTCATTTTAATCCCTTATTAAGAGTCCTATTTTATGAACACAATCAGTCAGCATAGTTTGTGAGCCAAGTTGGAAATTAAAAAACTCAAATCATTCAAGATACAGTCAAACAACTTCAGATATTTAACCTTTTAAAAAACGTTACTTCTAATATTTCCTACCCAGCACTGCAGCTGTGTGATAAGAAGCAAGGTGGAGGCTGGGGAAGGACACTGCCCAGTTAACAGTTCTTTTGAGTGCTTCTACCACACTCCGTAGGTACCAGCAGTTTGAGTTTGCAGTCTTAGATATAAAACCCAAAAGCATATGCTGGGGCCAGGTGTAATGGCTTCAAAACAGTCTCTTGTTGAGAATGCATTGTTTACTTTATTGATGTTTACTTAAAATTGAAACAAACTTAAACTCATATTTTCCCATTCTTTAGTTCCATGGTTTTTTTGAGTTGAAAACTGCTCTTCTTTCACTGGTACCACTGAGGAGCATTCTCTCATAACACAACTGACTACCCTATGGTCGTCATCAAATTGTTATCTTCCTATTATCCCTTGGAACTCAAATGTTCTCTAAAAGCTTAATGTCTCAAAGACTTTTTCTTTTAAAGTAACAGTCTTTAGAGATATGAGAAGCATAAGAGATTCGGCCTAAATGGAAGAAGTTAGTGGGTCAGGACCTGTCCCTGGTGTTTGAGCTGGCTGTTGGGAACCCATTCTCCATGCTGTGTTTCATCACCCACCCAGCCTTGATGCAGAAGGAGGAGTTTTGGTCCTGCCTCAACTTGATGTGTCATGATTTGTTGACACCCATGTGAGGCCTGTCAATTTCTAATTTAAGGAGGAGTGGATGGAGGGGTGTAGAAGGGAGACAGTGGGAGGGAAGGGGAGGAGAAGAGGGAGGGGACAGTCTTTGAAATGTAAAATATATGAAAAAGTTAATAAATTAATAAATAAATAAATAATGACGGAAACAAATGACCTTTCAGAGAGAAACGAATGATAATAGCCAAACTGAATTCTTCTCCTTTTATATTGCTTATATCACATGTTTTGTCATGATGACCAAAAGCTAACCTATGTTTATGTCTGAGCTATGATGTTCACCCCATATCATTTGTCTTAAAGTGAGCTTGAATAGTATGAGAACAGAGTTAGCATTTCCTAATCCCTTTTCAAGATCATCCTGGAATTTCAGTTTGTTTGATAGAGGGAGAACTTAGAGTTTTATTTTTCCATATAAAATGTCAATGTTCCTGTCTCTTTTACTGCAGAATTGAGCACAATTTTCTATGAATTGAGCGGCCTTCAAAGTTCATCAGGAGAAAACTAATCCTATGGGGTAGCTGCTATGTAAACTTTCTTTGCAGAGAAATGAAAAAAAAATCTCTATACAGGTGAGGGATCAAAACTACCCATGTCTAGATGGGTACACCACTGAGTTCATTAGGGTTTCTTACAGGAGCACGGATGACACAAGGGCTGCTATGTCACCTAAGCCTGGGCAAGAACTCAGAAAGAAAGTCTGTACCGTTGTAGCTTCCTTTCCACACAGCAGGTTTTTCTAGCTGAAGAATCTCTTTTCCTCAGCAGTTGGACACTTCCAATGTCCTCTCTGCGAGGAAGTTGGTGGGTCTTGCAACTTTCTTCACTTCCTGAGGCTTTTAAGCTCCCGCAGATCCTCAGTGTTATGAGGCCCCAGTCCTAGACGGAATTCTTTAGTTCTGGGGAACTTAAACCATAAGCTAGCAGGTGATAGGCTCTTCTAACTCTTTTTCAAATCTATCAAACTGAGAATAGAATGGAAGGTTTTGCTCAGAAGCTTTGGCTTTTATCCTTTTTACTGAATACTTAGCAAGCTAGAGACAAGCAGAAAACATCTGTTAAACTTGACTTTTCACCCTCCTCGTGATGGTAGAGACACCTTGTCCTAAAGTTCTGCCCTTGCCCTTTCATATTCTTTTGCATTTGAACATTGTTCTAGGATATCATTTGCCTCCATCTTGTTTCTTCATGTCAATTTCAAGCTGTGTTTTTTAACAGAACGTTCTTACGGCCCGACCTTAAGTGTCATTTGTATCTGTGCCCATTGTCACCTTATGCATGCTGATCTTTAAAGTAAGACCAAGACCTCTGCTGACATGCCTCCTGGCATGCTTACAGTAGTTACTAAAACCAAGGAAAGACCTCGCAAAATATAATAGAAGTATCTGTCATGATGTAGCTAGTCCTGTTTCCTCTTGGAGCTAGAAAGACTGTTTTTGCCAGTCCTGAGTTTTTCTGTCCTGGGAGTATGTTCTTCCTGGAATTATCAGTAGCAGGAGTCCTAGACCCTGTAGGGAATATGTGAAACTGCCTGCTAAATTGATCTTGACTTTCCTCTCTGTGAAGTTCCACAGCATGGGAAGAAGATGTGCAGCAGTTTGCAAACACAGACTCTCATTCTAAACCTCATCCTCTCATAGAGTGCTTCTTACAGTGACCACTTAAAATTTTCTAGGACATTCCTGCCCCCATCAATGTTTGAAGCAGGTGGGAGAGCTGGTCCTAAGCCATAAGAACAGGAATGCTGCCACGTCTACCACCAGTTGCAGTGAGGGCACGGCAATGAACATGTAGCAGAAACTAGAGGTAGGGCAACTCTTGGCAATGAACACTTGCAAGTAAAGATAGGTGGATAAAAGGGTTTACTGCATTACTCACTGTGTCACAGTAGAGCTTCTATGATGTGATTGATTTTTCTTCTCTCTATTTCTCTTTAATTTTATTTTATTTAATTTTGGGACAGAGACCTTGCAAGGGCAAAGGACAGAAATGAAGGGACGTGGAAATGAATGGGATGAAGATGCATGGTCTAAAATACACAAATAATAAAAAAGAAAGTTAAAACTAGATTGATTGTTTGATCGATCAATTGATAGATATTTTTCTTCTAAGAGAGTTTCAATGTAATTTATTAAGCAGGAAGCATCCTTTAGAATAGATTTCAATAAGCGAGACTGCTGGTCAGGAGTTTTCCGCAATTACACTTTGACTGCAGTTTAAAGACACCAACATCATATGTGTACAAAGAGATGTGGTATATGACCTTCAATATATAGAAAATGGTGTCTGACAGTTGCAGGTAGGCATATCATTGCTTAAAGGAAGGAGATTCTAATAGTTAATAATATTCCATAACAAAACACATGGTATGTGTTGGCCAGTAAGTATTCAAGCAAAGAGCAGATGCTGAGAACTCTGCCAAGAGCATACAATGTTGAATATCAACAGAAGAGTTGACATATAAGGAATCTCTATGATTCAGTCTTACAGAATTACCAGGACCTTATCCAACAGGGCAAGACTTTTGAATGGTGATTAATGTAGCCTGAATATTTCCCAATTCAAAGCATTTTAAAAGTGAATTTTAGAGGTGCTGATTTGGACACTCAGGACATCCTTCAGAAGTTTGGAAAAGACTTTCACTAGGCTAGAGTCCTCAGTTTTAAGTGCAACCATCCTAACAAACAATAGCACGTGCCATTTGAAATGATCTCCTAGTGGTATCAGGAGGCAAATGAGGTTTTAATTCTAATATTCAAGAACTTTTGAATACAGCTACAAGGTGAGAAGACCAAACAGTTTGGGGAAGAGCTCCCATTTTGCTAAGTTTCATGGTTGAATGATTTTACTAAATAAAATGGAAGCATTCTAGCCAACTCTAAGGTATTGGGTATTGCAGCCCTCTTATCAAGATGCTACAATTTTGGTTCTGATTATTCTTTACCGGTTAGGCTGCTCTACCCGGCAATATGATATCTGGTAGTGTGTGGCTAGGTCTAAAGAATATATCCAAAGATGAAATCCCTACAGTCACTACGCAGACTTGGCTCTTCATGAAGATCACATTTCTTTTGTTCATTTGGTTAAAGTCGTTGGCAAGGATCAGTGTCCACATGGCTATCCCTTGTAAAGCTCTCATTACATTCTTCCATGGAGGTATTAATCATGCTCACTACACACATCCATTGTGGCATGTAATTCAATAATAGGTTTGCTGTCAAGGGTTTTTTATGTAATTATATTTTCATGGCTCTTTTGTCACCTTCTTTTCTCCCCTCTCACAGTATCTGTGTTCTATGCTTTAGGGTCCTGAGGATAAAGACAGGAGATTAATGAGTGACTGTTGGTGACATGAGGAATTTTCAGTCTGGACTCAGGTGAATTCTGTAGGCTAAGATGAGAGATGCCAGAAAGAGACACTCCAGACACTCCCTGTGCTCAGCTTCTTCATTCACTGCCATTCCAGAATTAGCTGTCAATTAGTATGCTGTTCCACTTCCCTCATGCTTCAGTCCCCTCTAGAATGTGCCAAGGATTAAGATGTAGGTAAAAGGGCTAATTCTATCACTATGAAGTAAAACAACAAGCTAGACAATAGACGTCTTTGTTGAAAGTTTTCATTCATTACGGCTGTGTAAGTGGGCGTGTTACACACACAGAAACCCATACACTTGGCTGGTCTGTGTAACTTCATGCACATGCTTCTAAGATTATGAGACAGAGGACAAGTTTGTGTATTTGATTCTTTTTGTCCAGCTTTATGTTTGGTCCAGGGATCCAATTCATGCGATGAAGTTTGCATGACAAGTATTTTTAACAATTGAGCTATGGGTGTCAATATCTTAAGTGGTTACCAGCCTCCTCCCCTTTTGGTAATATCTATCAGTGATCAATTTCACAACAAAGAAGAGTGCAGGACACTCCTTTAGAAACCCTCTGTGAAATTAGGGAGAGGAAAAAAGTTTCTGTGGTACATTTGACTCATTAAATTTTTAGAAGAAACAAATTTATATTTTGGAAGGGGTGGTTTTGGGAGCAGCACAGCAGTAGGAGTTCAGAATCCAAGTACCTCAGGCTATCAATGGGGCCAAGTCCAAAGAGTAATGGGGATTTTTTTTTTATTTTCCATTATTTGAAAAATGTAAAAATATATACTTTGTGGTGAGTACATTGTTCTACTTGATTCCATAAGTCATTCATTCTCTTCATCAATTTGAAATTATTTACAAAACAGTGAGGCAATTTTAAAACCAGAAGACAATTTTGATGAGATTTTTAGTTTGTTGTTAACTCCTTCATTTAAATTAACTCCACTTTCTCTAGGTATCAACATTATATGCAAGAAAGCCAAAGGAGGCCTTCCTTTCACTTTTCCTCTGTTTGTGTTCATTTTAGTTTACATTCCATCTCAGCTGCCCCTATCAGTTGGAGGATTTTGAGCAAATGATTGTCACTCAAAACCAGCCCAGGTAAAATTGACAAGCAGTGCAGCTGGCTGCTTCCTTTTGCTTTTGTCAACACAATGGTGTTTGTTGCATGCTTATTAGAGCAAGGGTTCTGGAATCAGGAAACAAACATTCAAATCTGATTTCTGGTCTGCCTAGTTATTGAATGTCATGGATTCCAAAACTGAATTATCCTTACCTTTAATACTGGCATAATGACATCTTACTTCAAAGCTGTGCTGTGAAAATATAATGTGTCACGACAGAAACACTGCGGTCTGAAAATTGATGCAGAATCTATTGTCAATCAATTGCATTCTAATAAATGTAGGGAATAATACATTCAAAAAACACACCAAACGAGGCAAGAACTGGACAGGTTCTGACTGGTCAGCTCTTGAAATTATCAAGACTGTTAGATATTCCTAATACTTTCATTGTATATGCATAGGTAACAACAGAGGTATAGTGAGAAAGCCTGTTCCCTGGCAGAGCAGAAGTCCTTTGGGTAAAATGACTTGAATGTAGAGCACAGAATAAGTGTTGCCCTGTTCAGTGTGGCAGGTGATCTTTTGCTTCACTCTCAGGATTTCTGTGCACGTATAGCTAAGAGAGGATAGAACACAGCAAGAATTTTTATAAGGGCCCAAGGGAGAGGTAGTTGAATGAGTGGAAACAGTCAGTGAACTGGGCACTCAAGAATCAAAGGCGAGAGCAAATTTCCAACAGAGCTTTGAGTTACTATCTCAGGAGGGAGTCTGGAATGAAAGATGGGGTAAGGAGGGTGAAGTCCTGATGAGCTTTTAGGATCCTGGCAGCTTGGCCAAGCTGACTTTTCTCCATTTCACAACATTAATGTTCCTGAAGTCCTTTGGCAATGTTCTAAAGTTGGGCCTACATCTATTCCAACACCCATACAGAAATATTTATTATGAAGCCTCATACTTAATGGGTGTGTGACTTTGGGAGGTGTTCAGGACACACAACAGAAGTCTGCCCTTTATGAATTGGTGTAGGAGGGTCCTTCTGTATTTGGGTTGCTTTCGATGGTTATTAAAGAAACTGCCTTGGCCTTTTGATAGGGCAAAATCTTAGATAGGTAGGGAGGACAGAATGGAATTCTGGGATAGGGAAGGCTCAGGGAGAGTCATGAAGTGGCCACGGTCAGACATGATGAATCTTCCTGGTAAGCCCACTAACTCATGATGAATTACAGACTATTAGAAATGGGTTGAATCAAGATATAAGAGTTAGCCAATAAGGGGCTGAAGATAATGGGCCAGTCAGTATTTTAATTAATACAATTTCCATGTGGTTATTTCTGGGATAAGCTAGCCTTGCGGCCGGGAGCTGGGAATGCAGCCCGCCCTCTCTGAGACCTGGGAAGTGGGACACAGCCGCTCCTATGCAACTATGAATTACTGCTCTTCAAAAATTGTCCTCACATGCCAGGTAACAGTGAGAAGTCATGCATGAATTGGGAAACAGGCCTGCTACAGGTACAGACTCTGTTGTCAGATTAACATTGCACTTCCCAGATAACAGAAGGCAGAGAATATGTTCCTAACTCACGTTTAGACTATGTTCTCATAAAAGTGAAATTGGATGAAGACCACTTATTATGTATTACGATGGTTCTGGATGTAGTACTAAAATGAATACTTTTCTCTATACCTGTAGGGAATGCTTCAGTCCTCTTCTGAGAGGTTCCTTTCTGCAGTTGGTAGTGATTAATCAATATAGACATTCACAAGTGGTCAACATACATATTACATGAGAATGTAGAGTGCACAGTCATAAATGGTAAATCTATATCAAAACCTTTCATCCTTAGGTTCAAATATTCCTATGGAATAAGGAGAAGAGATCTGAGAGCCATGAGTAGCCAATAAGTACAATGAAATTGTGTTTATGAGTATTATAGAACTATTGCACACATGAACTTAAAATGAATGTGGCTGCATGTACAAGAACTACCCAAGAGGAAGTCAGACAAAATCCCATCATGGATGGGAGAGGGAGTCATTAAGTTCCTACTTAGATGAGGAGGTATTCGTAAGTAATGGCTGTGAAGAGGAGCGTCATTTTATTTCAGGGGTTCTGTCCCTCCTCTGTTAAACTACCTTTTACATACCTCCTCCAATACACACACACACACACACACACACACAAAACCACACACATGCACACATACACACACATGCACACTGGCAGCATTAAATGAACTCAATGCAGAGGGAAGTTCTATAAAAGGCAATATGAAATTTGGAGAGAAAAGTGGTGGGTGGGAATAAGAGAGGAATTGGACATAGGCTGAATCCCAGTCACCTATACATGTCTTGTCCCAGGCTACAGCAGAGACTCTTGCTCCCAAAGGCTGCTCTCTCTTGTATAACAGGCTGGGCCACAGAGTTGGTCTAGCCATGTCTACATAGCTCAGTCATTAGAGCATAAGGCTCTTAATCGAGATCCACATTTGGTGCCATTTTGTAAAGAGAAGCTGCTCATTCATTTCCTGGTCACCCAGAATTGAATAATCACACAGAAACTATTTGTTCCAACACTTTTTGTCCAATCATTCATGTATATTTCTAGCTAACTCTTACATCTTAAATTAACCCATTTTTATTCATCTGTGCATCACCAAGAGGCTGTGGCCTACCAGTTCTAGTGGAGATTTTCTCCTTTGGCAGCAACATGGCATCTCTCTGACACTGCCTAATCTCTATATTGCTGTTTGGATTTTATGACTGGCTTTTCTCTGATAAGCCATTGCCTGAAACAGCTTCATTCATTTATCCAATAAAAGCAACACATATCAGTGTTTTTGATCTTGGCCATTCTTACAGGTGTAAGATAGAATCTCAGAGTTATTTTGATTTGAATTTCTCTGATGACTAAGGATGTTGAGCATTTCCTTAAGTGTCTTTCAGCCATTTTAGATTCCTCTGCTGAGAGTTCTCTGTTTAGGACTTTACTCCATTTTTTTTATTGGATTATGTGATCTCTTGGGTTCCAATTTCTTGAATTCTTTGTATATTTTGGAGATCAGCCCTCTGTCTGATGTGGGGTTAGTTGTCCCGCGCAACCGTCTCGCCAGCAAGAATGACACAGCCCACAAGGATCCTTCTGCAGTAAGCTTTAATGCTTCTTGACAGGGAGAGCATAAGCTTCCAGAGCGGAGACCCCCAAACCAGGGAAATCCACCCCTTATATAGAGGCTATCCTCTGCCTAGGATGTGTAGGCTCCTAATTGGCTGCTACCCATCACACGAGATGACGCCACGGGAGAGGCAGAGCACAAGGAATGGAAAGTCCCTTCGCGAGTGTGGCTCCTCACATCTCCCCCTTTTCTTTTTATTTGAAACCATAAATTCTGCCCATGAGAGTGAAGACAGGGGTCAAATCCCCAAAATAACCTTGAGCCTTACTCAAGACCACATCCTAGATTCCTCATCTGGAGAGATCTTGGCCTGGTTTAGTGTCTTTTTCTTCAGGGGAGGATTCTTGGACACCTAACCTCGATGCAAGATGACATATCTTCCTGGTATAGGCTCTTAAGCCACAGAGCCTTCCCACTGCACTGCATTGGTGCAACTCTCTTAGAGCAGTAGGGTAAGCTCACCCTAAACTCGTGCAATGGGAACAAGCCCAGAGTGTGCAAGAGCTGAGCAACCCAAAAAATATTGTTTAAGTATGGATAACCATACACAGGGGGAGGTTCCTTGTTCCAGTGCTGCGAACGCTTGGGCAATCACAACCTTGTCTCTATGGCTTTGTGCTTTGAGTTTGCAGACCAACCATAGTGCCAACACTAACCCAAAGCAGAGCACTGTTCCAAACATGCCCACCCCAACCCATTCCTTAAAATAGGAGAAGGCTGATGATATCCAGGTCGCAAATCCTTCAGTTATGGACAGGTCCACCCGGGTAGAGTTGACTTGGATAATGGCGGTTCTCAACTCCCACAACATCTGTTCAAACTCAGCTGTCCAATACTGTAACATAAACTGAGAAAGACTCCTCGAGAGATTAGCTGCCTTTGTAAAATTTTCATATTGCAAAGAGGTTATGCATAATCCAGGAAATATTTGTTCACAGCCTAACTGGACCAACTGCCATCAAATATCCAGCTGCTCCTGCACTAGATCTATGTGTTGATTTACCAACATTAGACCACCTTGTATCTGGGTATTGGCAGAACTTTGGTGATCCAAAGCAACAGAAACCGATGCAGACAAGTCATTAATCGCCTGTGCCATCTGTATCGAGGTGGACAGTGCCATTGCGGACGCTGTAACAGAAGCCGTTACAGCCACCGCACCAATGATGGTGCAGATAGCAGCTGAAATACCAAAATCTCTCTTTGTTCTAAACAGGGCCATGCTTCCTTCCATTTCCACAGGCACTGGTACAAACCGTGGCATTCAAGTCACCACTGCCACAGGATACAGCTGCGCATCCCAGCACACTGCATAGAAGCAGCCTTTCAAACTGCAATCTAAACTTCCATTTCTTATAAGTTGGGTATTATTACTAACTATCCAAACAAAAGGGGGCCAAACACACACCAGGGAAGGGGAATAGCTCTCTGAGGCAAATGAAGTATATTTTACCTGATCCATCTTCCAAACAAATGAACCTGAAGTCTGTCCCTGACTTAAACTCTTGCCTAGGGTTTCCATGTAATCATATTCTAATTGACCCTTTTCACCTTTTCCTCCTCCTATCTAGCTGCCTCCTCTTCCAAATCAGCCTCTTCCTCAGGGTCAAGGGTTTCCGTATCGGAGGCGCTTTCTGAACTCAAATTAGAATCATGAACACTATTGCTGCACAGGTCCGGATAGCCCATATATAATTTTTTCTCTTGGGCACTTGAGTGATTATCGGGCTCCCCAACAGAAGGCGCTCCCTGTGAGGGAGGGTTCTTTACCTTGTAAGATTTACGGGTATCTTTTTTCTTGTGCGCACCCAACCTCTCACTACGCTCGGTTTCTGACATGCTGTCCTGTACTTCTTCAAGTGTCTCCTGCCCCTTCTTAACCATAGATTGACAATTGGCATCTTCCAAACAGTTTTTGACAAGCTTATACAGAAGGAAAACAACCAGAATAAAGTAACCGATCAACAGAATCACCCCAAGAAACACAGCAACAGACATACCTCTCTAAACTTACCTTTCCCTGCAGTTCTGAATCCTCCTCGTCTCTGAGGGGTCTCCGATGGTGTGGGTGATGAAGCTGCGATTTCCCAGGTTTTCGGGACCAGATGTCCCACGCAACCATCTCGCCAGCAAGAATGACGCAGCACACAAGGATCCTTCTGCAGTAAGTTTTAATGCTTCTTGAGAGGGAGAGCATAAGCTTCCAGAGCGGAGACCCCAAACCAGGGAAAGCCATCCCTTATATAGAGGCTATCCTATGCCTAGGACGTGTAGGCTCCTAATTGGCTGCTACCCATCACACGAGATGACGCCACGGGAGAGGCAGAGCACAAGGAATGGAAAGTCCCTTCGCGTCTGCGCAGCATGCTTGTTTATGACTTGGGAACACAGGATGTCAGTGCCATCTTGTAATGGCAAATAGTGAGTGTGGCTCCTCACAGTTAGTAAAGATCTTTTCCCATTCTGTTGACTGTTGTTGTGTGTTGTTGATGCTGGAGAGGGTGTGGGGAAAAGGGAACACTTCTGTATTGCTGGTGGGAATGCAAGCTGGTACAACCCCTTTGGATGTCAGTGTGGAGATTTCTTAGAAAATTAGGAAACAACCTTCCTCAAGACCCAATAATACCACTTTTAGGTATATATCCAAAGGATGCTCAATCGTGCCACAAGGACATGTGCTCAACTATGTTCATAGCAGCTTTGTTTGTCATAGCCAGAACCTGGAAACAACCTAAATGTCCCTCGACCAAAGAATGAATAAAGAAATTGTGGTACATTTACACAATGGAGTACTACACAGCAGAAAAAATAACGACAGCTTGAATTTTGCAGGAAAATGGATGGAACTAGAAAACATTATTTTGAGTGAGGTAACCCAGATACAGAAAGACAGTTGTCACATGTACTCACTCATAGATGGTTTTTAAACATAAAACAAAGAAAGCCAGCTTACAAACCATAATCTTAGGAAACTTAGACAACAATGAGGACACTAAGAGAGATTTATATAGACCTAATATACATGGGAAAGTATAAAAAGACCTGATCTCCTGAGTAAATTGGGAGCATAGGGACATTGGGGGAGGGAGGGGAGAGGCAGGGAGGGGAGCAGTAAAAATGTAGAGCTCAATAAATATCAATAAATAAAAAAAATTTAAAAAAAACAACACATATGCACAAACACATCACACATCACTCCTGCTATTTTCTCCAGAGCTGGTACACTTCCACTATTTGCCGTATGTGCCCTCAGGAGGAGGGATGGGATTCGAGACTCCTCCCTCCACATCAGGATGCCTCAGACTACACAGTGTGTCCTGCTCCTGGAGAATGTGAGGATGTTGTGCTTTGTCTAGATGTTTAGGGTTTTCTTAGTGTAATACTCATTTTCCTTTGAGAGTTCAATAAACTATTGTAGTTTGAAAAAATGAAAAATCTCCAATGATAGCACTGTGGTTTTAGTCTCAAGGTATTTATGCCATCTTTGTTTCCTGTTATTTTGAGAGGCTACCCAGGTTCTTTCCTCCCTAATTGCTTATTTACTCTTTCTTGATCGTGATAAAACTACATTTTACTCTCATAAAAAAAAGGGGTGTTGGACTGAAGAAATTCACAAGGGATGAATGAGGAAGAATTGAAATACAGAGAAAACCTATAGGGGAATAAGAAGAAAAATAGATTTCAACTCCCATAAGATGGTTTAGACTTCTTACTAGCAGAGACACAAGGATGTCATTATAATTAACAGAGTTTTTTTGATGCCATTTTCCCATCTCAACTGTAAACATAAAACTTCCTAAGAATCTCACCTGAAGTCATCTTTACAGTAAAAGTCATAACCTTGTAAAACAATGATGGCTCCCAGTTTTACTTTGACAAATTATAATCACACCAAAGGTAGCTCAATACCCAGATTGTGGAACCATTTAGAAACAAGAAAGAAAGAAATTATCATTGCACCATTTTGTGATGTAACTATAGGAGCACCAAAGCTTTATATATGGCTAATACTAAGACACTTAATTGTAGTTCTTAAGAAACATATATCTATACTTAGGTATAATTTTATTATTTCTCTGAGCACATTCCTGCCTTTTTAAACAAATTCAAATCATTCCACTACTGGTTAACCCTGAACTTCTTTTAATTTTAAAAGTCATAAATCTAGTTTTACCTGAGTTAAGTTCTAATGCATGAAACAATCCCACACCAGTTTGGACTTATTATTAACCCGCTCAGACTCTACAGGCCCATGGATTTCGGGAGGCGTGGAGTTTTTAACTGCTGACTCCACTCACAGGCCACGGCTGAGGGAGGGCTCATGCCAATACAAGGTGGCTGCATGCAACCAAGCCTTAGGATTGGAGGTGGTGTAGGGGGAGGTGGTTCTAAAACCAAACTTTGGGTGTCAGATAATATGTGAAACAATCCCACACCAGTTTGGATTTATAATTCATAGGGTTATTTATTTGAGGGGAAAAGGCTTACAGAACACCGTCCTACATGACAGCCAGGAAAGGAGTCTAGTCACGGGAAACGGAGTCTGCAGCAAGAGACCAGTGGGCTGTTATCTCAACAGCTATTGGCTGAAGGAGCAGAAGGAGCTCCCACAGCAAAGTTCACCAAAGGATCAGAGGAAACTTCCACACTACTGAGGTTGTAGGTGTGAAGCTTTGCTGCTGTGCCTGCCACCACCAACAGAAATGACCAAAATTTGAGGCACAACAGACATTTAAGAATGAGGAAATAGTAGAGAAAATGCCAAAGATGGAGGTGAACCTTAAAACATCAGTCAAGTCATGGAAGAGTCCCAAAAAGGAACTATCAATGTGTAAAACACAAGACTGAAGTGTATTAAGAACATTGGGCATCTTATTAAGGAGCTTAATTCATCCTAAGCATCAGTGGTCCGTGAAAGAGGTACATACTGAATCTGGGTGTGTTGACAAAATGATGGCTTCAGTGTACACAGGAATTGGAGTGAGGTAAATGTTAAATAATGGAAAGTTAGTGTCTACAGAGTAAGATAGCTGACAGTAAGCAGAACACAAAGAAGGAACATATGTATACATTATTGGGAGAGAAGAAACATGAACAGAACAACTGAGCAAACTTTAATATAAGAACTGTGGATTGCAGCAGAAACTTGGCAAAGCATTGTGTTTAAGTAGAAATGGCAGAATTGGATACTGGAGGTAGATAAATGGTATCATAAGATTGTGGCAAAGGTTGCCTTCTCCAAAACAAACAGGGAGACTTAAATACCTTTCCTTCTCTCTTTGCCCTCTTCTCTTCACCCTCCGTTCTTCCTCTCCCTCCTCACGGTACCCTCCTCTATATTCTTCACACCTCCTGCCCTTTTCTCTTCTTTCTCCAAGTCTTTCCTTCCCTGCTCTTCTTTTCTTTCCTCCCCATCCACTCCCCTTCCTTTCCTCCCTCCTCTCTTTCTGGCTCCCCTTTTATCCCCTTTACCTACTCTACTAAATATTGTTTTTCTCCCTTATCTTCACACTTTCTTTGCCTTGAGTTATTTATTTTTCTGTTTTTATGTTCAATACATCTTGAAGATCTCAGAATTTCTGACACCTTTAAACAAATCCCTTAAAACCACTTGTCACTTAGGGAGAAGGATACTTTGTCACGTCAGTCATTCGTGATTTATTTTCTGAAGATAGGTGAAATGTTTTTAAATCCTAGGGAAGGCGAATCAAATTAATCTTTTTGAAGTATTGTGGAAACATTAACACATTTTAATTTTTGAGATTCAATGAAAGAAATGGCAACATTTTCTTTTCTATTCAGTTTTTTATTAACTAGAAACTTATTTTTATAATTACAAGTTCTTTAATGAGAGCTCCTCAGTCAATTTTTTTAAAGTACACAGCAAAGGTTTGTATCCCATCTGACATTAACCTGAAATGTATGACTTTGGATAATGTGTTGGATATATCTATGGCTTGAATTCCTTCTTTCCAGGTTAGGCAGTAGAACAGTAGCCCTCAAGGTTGTAAAGAAAACTCTGTATAGTTTCATATAATGTGCAAAACTTAACCATGGATATGAATAATAATTGCTCAATGAATGGTAACTATCACTTTGTAATTGTCCAGGCTGATTTTTTTTGGAACCTAATGGTAGGGAAACATTTAAAGAAAATTCCTTTCCCACAAGCCATTTTAAATGAAAACACTTTTGAAGTTTAGCAAAATTTCCTTCGTTATACTAGTTGAGGTTAATGTCAGTGGATAGAGAAGAAAATAATGACTTTAGGTTTGTGTAACTCCCTGGTGACACAAAATCAATCAGTCATTTGTTTGAATGGAGTCTTTCACCTTCTCATTATACATACTGGTAGAGCAAGACAGCCATTAAAATCTATTAACTTGATATTCCTCTTTAAATTGAGAAATGTGTCTAGAATGGAGGATAAAAATATTTAAGGAGAAACCATAGCAGAAGGTAGAAGGCCACTTTCTTCTGCTTCCTCCTTTCCTTGGGAGACTTTTCTTTCATTGACATATTAAGCAGTGCCTCCAGGAGAGCAGCGAATTAATTGCAGTTTCCTCTGTGAATGGCATACTCTGGAGTCTGGAGCTTCTCAGTGTGGTTTAAATGTTCCTCCGGGTGATGTCCTCCAATTAAAATAAGTTGTTTAGAGACTTCATCTGAAACATTTATTTATTTATTTTAAATTACCCATAGCAAGGGCTTTTCTTGCACTTTGGATATCAAATTTGAAGCAATGTTTATATATATATATATATATATATATATATATATATATATATATATATATATAAACAGCATTTCTTATTGGAGAGTTGTGCTCTAATATCACTTAGTTGGTCAGGTGAATTTTGTCTCTATCTTTTATTAACAGCCACATTCTTCTCTGACATGGCATAGGTGCGAGTTTTATGATTGATCATAATAAAACTGGTTTGTTTTGTAGGATTCTGCACTTCAGATTTAATTGAGAATTGCTCTGTGATGTCAGGCATAAAGTCTTTGTGCTAAGGTACAGAGGAAGAACAGGCTTGAAATAAATAATCAGAAGAATAAAAACATGCTTTCATTTGGAAATTGATGGAATTTGGAGGTGTTAAAATGGATACAGAGAAAAGTGATTCTTAATAATAGGGGCAATGAAAATTTAAACCTTAAGCTGATTGAAATAAAACAGCAGAGAGGATCAAAAATAAATAAATTTTTAATGGTGTCAAAAAGAAGTACAAGAGGGAAGATTGTAAGAAATCTAACTTTGTTTACATTTTCCACCACACATTCAAGTATGTATTTGAATCAATATGTAATCATATTTATTGTCAATAAAGGAAAAAATAACAAAATTTTACTAAAAAACACACATGAATGGATTTCATAAATACCATGCTTAGCAAAAAGCCAGACTCGGAAAAACGCAAGCCTTTTTATTACATTAATATGATTTTACAGAAAAAGACAAGAATCTCAACTGGTGACAAAATTCAGAATACTAGTTACCCCTGGAACTAAGGGGGACAACATACTCATTGTTCAGTGTTAGGTACACTGAACTAGAGCTTTCTGGGATGCTGAAAAGATCTCTAAAATTCTACATCTGTGCTTGTAAGATGGCTCAATGAGTAAAGGCACCTACAAAGGATCATGATACATAAACTGAATCCCCAAATGATACAGGTAAAGAGATCACCATCGCCTGCAAGGTGTCCTCTGATGTTCTACAGGCACACTGTTTCTTGCATATATACACATTACCCATGTACACATGTGCACACGCACACACACATACTTGCGCGTGTGCACACGCACCTAAGACACACTCACACACCTACTCATATAAACACACATGCAGCAAATTAAAAATATGAATATAGAATCAGGATCTATGAGAAATTGACTACAGAGAAATTCTTCTGAATGCAAAATTAAGCACACTCATACTGTTCTCTGGACTTTGTACAATATTTCTTGAAGAACAAAATTATAGCTCCCCATAGACTCATATATTTGAATTCTTGGCCATTAGGGAGTAGTGTTATTTGACAGCTATTAGAGGTGTTCCTTGTTGGAGTAGATGTGGTCTTGTGAGATGAAAGATGGACTTTGGAGTTTCAAGTGCTCAAGTCAGGCCCAGTGTCTTATTCTTCCTTCTGTGTTTGCATTTGGATGTAGAACTCTCAGCAACACTCTAACATCATGTCTGCCTGAATACCACCATGCTCGCCAACATAAATTTAGGACTGCACCTCTGAAACTGTAAGACAGACCCAATTAAATTCTTTTCTTTATAAGGGTTGTCATGTTATGGTATCTCTTCACAGCAACAAAGCACTTACTAAGACATACCTAATCGAATTCTCAGGATTGGTATTTTCTGCATAGAATGGTTCCTGAAGTCATACAGTTTTCTTGGAAATTGATACTAAAAACAACATTTTAACTACCCAGAATATTCCCTGCTCCCCTCTCTCTCTCTCTCTCTCTCTCTGTGTGTGTGTGTGTGCAACTTGTGGTGTTAAAATGGAAGAACAAAAAAATCAGAAAATGATAATGAACAAATACTTATTATCTAACAAATATTTCTTGTCTTGATCATTATAACTGTAGGATAAGACAGATCAAAACTTTGCTCTGAAAGAAATCAACATTCTGACACACTGAGTATGACACTTGTTATGGCTTGTGTGGATTAGCAACTTAATAGGACTTCCCAACGAGAAGGAACCTGTGAGGATTTATCCAGATGAGGATCCAGATAAGGGTGTTTTCTGAATAAATCACTGAGGGATTTTCTACGTTAGGCTAACTGACAAGAGGAGACCCATCTCTAACATACTCACCAATATATGGTATAGCTCCTGGACTGGATAAAAATGATTAAGAGATCAAAACAGCAATACCCATCACTCTTGATTCTGCTTCAAATGTATTGTTTCTAGCTACCTCACACTGGTAGTGAGTCTCCTGCCATAACGGACTGTCTGCTAAACTTGGGGCAAAATATGTCACCCTTTCTTAAGCTGCTTTTGTCAGGTTTTGTTTTCAGAAAAGTAGGAAGAGGATCTAATCCAACTCCCTAATCATGTAGGGTACTTGGAGGTAAAAATAATAATAATAATACTTATACATGTATGTATATAGATTATATCAGTTAAAAATCTTTAAAATACCAAAAATTTATCATAGCAAAAGATTCCATTTTAGTTTTTTTCAAGACTGGAAATATTGAAGGTTTTAAAAGTTTGCCTATTACTTATGTCTTGTATAGCCTATCTTAAAAATGATACTTTTAAATGTTTTTAAGAGAGTTACTTTGGAATCAGTTTTACCTAGTGATGTGTTGCCTGAGAAAAACTCATTACTTGTGTATTTTTAACTTGTTCTCCTTCTGTATCCTCTCAGTTCTGGTTAGAGAATTACGACAGAGTCTAGAATGCTCTCAAACTTTTGATTCTCTTGTGGATCAAACTTTTGATCCACTTTCAGTGTGCTAGGACGTGTCATGTCTCTTAATACGTATTATTTCTTGCTAAAATTCTTATTTACATAAAAAATTCTTATTTGCATATAAGCAAAAATGCAAAAAAGGCTGCCTTCGTCTTCTGCAAATACTCCTGAAGTTGGAGTTTATATGTATTTGGTTGCATATCAGTGAGAGGGAGAGAAGGAAGGAAGAGGGAAATGACTCATCCTAAAACACTTAAGAGAAGTCTTGATTAATGTGTTAAGTGGACAGCGTTGTGATGTGCTGCTATTCAGTAGGAATAAAAAATTTCTTCTAATAGAAATGTCTTCCTTTTGAACCCAAAATATTTTAACCTTGCCTTGGAACATCTATATTCTTAGTTTTATTACACTTCCCAAGGCATTCAAAGTGCCCTACTCCAGCACTCCTTAAGAGAGTGTTTCATTTTTCTCTTGAAGTCATTGAAACCTGGGTGGGCTGTGTTGGAGGAAATGGATTGCCCATTCACTAGCAGTTAGATCAGTGAGGAGGGAATCCTTCTGCACAGATTCCCCAGGGTGATATAAGAAGCATCAAACAGCTTATGGTCAAGTTCTTTTTAGCTATATTCCCTCTTAGACATTTTATTCACCCTAGAGGCAAAAGGCATTACATTGCATGAATCAGTACTCCAATCATTTGGGCAATAGTATCCTTTTGCATAAATGGTTACCTAGCCTTTCTTATTCTTTTTTTAAGGACATGTCACTTCCCCCTCACATAATACAATTCTAAAATTTAAATTTAAAGAATTAGTTCCTTTTTCCCACAATTGATTCAACAATACCTCAAATAATCTCATAGAAGTCCTATTCTATTGGTTGTGTTGTGTTAGCAATGTTGGATGTTCTAGTTTTTGTGTGAACTTCCCATTAGTATACAGAATTTATAAAGAACTTTTTATTTGAATTTTACATCATAGACATAGGAAGAAGGAATCAAGTTACAGATTTGGGATTTGTGTGTGTGTGTGTGTGTGTGTGTGTGTTTGTGCATGAGTGTGTTGTCTGAAATAGTGCTGCCAGAACATTTGTTAAATAAAAATTATTATGACACCTCAAAAATAAATTTGTTTTTTGAACATAAAGTTGGCAATAAAGTGCTGGGCATCATTTTTCCATAATACCTTAAACCACTGTGCATATATTAATCAGAGTTCCTAAATGGTAGAAGGTTTTAACCATCTATATCAACATCCAAAGTTATTTTCTGTATGGTTTATTTTACTTATTCAGGATGTAGGATTTTGAGAAGGATCTGCATATAGCTATTAGAGTTACTATAATGTATTAACTAGGCATCAAAAAATCTTCTAAGATTTCAGAAATCAGTCAACAATGGCAATTCAGGGTTTTCTATAGAAGAATTTAATATTGATACCAAACAACAAAACAGAAATTAATGTACATCTGAAATATACTGAGTTATAACAGTTCTATCTAATTAAATATATGGTAAATATAAAAATGAAGTACAAAAGATATATGCCATCAAAAACAGCAACAATAATGCAATAATGTAGTGGTAATTTTGATATTTGATTTTAGAGGAAGCTATATGTTGTGATAATTATTGTTATTTTGGAGAGAGTCTCCTTTTGCTTGCAAACAAAAGAAAATAATTCAAAACTATATTTGCATTCAATTTATTTCACATACTCTACTACCAACCCCCACCATAAACAGAAAAAAAAAAGGCTTGGCACTGCGGAGTCCTTATAGCTACAGCTGTTCATTGAAAAGACAAATTATTTTGTGCTGAATATTCTCACGGTTTGTATGCATGTGTTGGTATCTCTAGCATAAGGTATCAACAAACACTGACCTTATTTATTCTCTGTCAAAATTCCGAATGTGTGTTCTGTCATATGATGTGTAAACATTGTTAACACACACAGCATGATTCAAAGGGAAACAAAACAATATTTCAGTGAGGAAAAAACATAGAAGTTTCATTTTCATTGAGAAATCACTCTGGGGATTTGAGTAATCAAAAACACAGTGATCTGGGCTGCTTGTGAATTGTGGGCTGCATGTTGCTTCCTGTCTAGGGGCCTCACGCATCATTCTGTCTAATCTGAACTGTGGAGTGCACTACCTTCTGGAAGAAGGCATACCTGGAACCACGTGAAAGAGTCTGTGTAGAAGAGGAAATGTTGGGTGAAAGACTATTTTAACTCATCTGACAAGAACACAGGAGATACTTTATGGGACTGAGACCTATTGTTTATTTTCATTCCCTATTGTCCATACCCCATGCTTAAAACTAAGGTCTAATAAGAAAATGATTTATCCTTCCAATCACTGAATGGTTTGGTTACTACTTTTTAACTTACTAATTATTATTTCCTGTGGAAAATAGTTTAATAAAAAATGATAACTTGAAAATATTTTAGTGATGCAGAGCACAGTACATCTAATTGCTTTCCTTTATAGCCATTTCTTTTAAATTAAAGTAATGCTAGATCATTAGCCTTTCCCACGAAAGAATTACATTGATGATGACAGTTTCCAGGTCATTTCTAGTAACATAGATGATGCTCTCAAAGCTCTTCTCCCAAGAATTCTACTTTAATCATACTATCATGGATTGAGAACTGGCCTGGAAGTTTCTAGTTATTAATAGAAGAAAGGGTGGTATAGAGATATTTTAGAAATTAAGTAAGTTTTATGGAATGGACAATACTATTTGCCATTTGATAGAAGGGTTTTTTTATTGACATTTTAAAAAACAAAATTCTTGTAATTATATACTAGTTCTAATATATGTGAAAAATCTTCACTGAAAGGCAAATAAGAGAGAAAAATTCTGGAACACATTTTTCTTCTTTGAACTTTGATAAATGAACCAGGTATCAACATGGGCAAACCTAGTGGGTCTAGGTTTCATCCCTACTACTGACTTTGACAATGCTGGAAGATGATAGACCCAGTTACAGAGGAGAACCTAAAAAAACATTCTCACTTTTCACTCAGCTGTTAACCCTGTTAGTTTCAATAATGACCTGCCTGCCAAGATATGACCACAGCTTCAGTAGTGACAACAATATCTCTGTTTCCATCTGTTGTTGGACAAAGGTTCTATAGTAATATTTATGATAATCATCAGTCTGTCTATAGGGCAAGGCCAGTTTGGGCACCCTCTCCTCTATTGCTTAGGGTTTTAGCTGGGTTCATCCTTGTGGATTCCCGGAACTTTTTCTAGAGCCAGGTTTCTTGCTAACCCCATAATGGCTCCCTCAATCAAGATATCTCTTTCCTTGCTCTCATATCTGTCTTTCATCAATCTCAGCTATCCCACTCCCTCAAATTCTCCTCAAACCTCCCCTTCTCCTCTTCCTTCTATCTCCCAATTTTGTCAGGTGATTTTGTCTGTTTCCAATTTCCAGGTGAATCTATATATGTTTTGCTTTGGGTTCACCTTATTATTTAGCTTCTCTAGGATCACGAAATGTAGGCTCAATGTCCTTTGTTTATGGCTAGTATCCACTTATGTGTGAGTACATACTTTATTCATTTTTGGGGGGTTGGATTGCCTCACTCAGAATAGTGTTTTCTAATTCCATCCATTTGCATGCAAAAATCTAATCAGAGAAACATCACCCTTCACAATAGCTACAAATAACATAGAATATCTCACGGTAATACTAACGAAAGAAGTAAAACACCTGTTCAACAAGAACGTTAAGTCACTGAAGAAAGAAATAGAAGAAGATACCAGAAAATGGATAGAAGAGAAAGTGTGAAGTAGCCTTCAATGCATGGGCACAGGAGACCACTGCCTAAATATAACCCCAGTAGCACATACAGTAAGATCAACAATAAATAAATGGGACCTCATGAAACTGAGAAGCTTCTGTAAAGCAAAGGACACAGTCAATAGGACAAATAGGCAGCCTACTGAGTGGAAAAGATTTTTACCAACCCCACATCAGACAAAGGAATGATCTCCAAAATATATAAAGAACTCAAGAAATTGTACATGAAAACTCTAAATAACCCAATGAAAAAATGATCTACTGAACTAAACAAAGAATTCTCAACAGACGAATAACAAATGGCCAAAAGATACCTATGGTCATGTTTGACTTCCTTAGATATCAGGGAAATGCAAATCAAAACAACTATGAGATACCATCTTATTCCTGTCAGAAATGGCTAAAATCAAAAATAATAATGATAGCTTATGCTGGAGAGGATGTGGAGTAAGGGGAACACTCCTCCATTGCTGGTGGGAATACAAACTTGTGCAACCACATTGGAAATCAGTATGGCAGTTTCTTAGAAAATTAGAAATCAACCTACCTCAGGATCCAGCAATACCACTCTTGGGAATATACCCAAAATATGCTCAATCATACTACAAAAGCATTAGTTTAACTATGTTCAGAGCAGCATTATTTGTATTAGCCAGAACCTGGAAACAACCTAGATGTCCCTCATCTGAAGATTGGATAAAGAAAGTGTGGCACATTTACACATTAGAGTACTACTTAGTGGTAAAAAAAACAATTACAAACAATATCATTTTGAAAAAATAGAGGAACAAGATAAGATTATATATATATATATATATATATATATATGTATGTATGTATTCATACATATACATTTACAAATTTTATATATATTCATATAAATATGTACACATATTACACATACACATGAAATATTATTTAAATTTGATTAGAATTCATGCACTCAGGAAGGAAATATGTAGATGAATAGTAATTCTCAGTTACTATTCAGTCTTTAGACTTCAAAATATTTTACTGTTTTCTATTGATTCATGCAAATAGTAATGTCATGATATTATGCTAGATTTCTGAACAATATGACCCCAAATATCACATGATATATTAACCATAGGTGCTATATTTGTTTTCTGAGGTTTTTAAAAATTATGATATACAGGCAACTAACCTTTAACAATTTATCAAGGCAGCAAGTACCTATTGTGGTAGCTGTTACTTAAGTCATTTTAGTTTTTTTCAGTAACTTAATGTCTTATACTTATAGTCCATCACCTAGTTCTGGTGTAATTTTAGGGTTATAATCAAGACCCAGGACTAATCATAAAATACCATAATCCTGATAACCAGAATTGTTCCAGAAATGTGCTGATTACTTAGCAGAGAAGCAAGTATTCTTCTCTGAGGTGGTGTGGATAGCAGCAGTCTTTTACACTGCTGAATTCTCTCAACTGCAGCTCTTTTGTCTCATTCTTCTTCTGACATTTGGGGAGAATTTTCTGTGTGAGAGGAAACACAGACTCTTATTTATATACAAACACAAAGAGAAATGCAAAATGAAAGGGACATGATTTTACCTAGATGCCACGAGGCTTCAGACTGCTCTCTCATATCCTCCTGTCTTTTATGTATGTAAAGTATGCATCCCTGTGGTACTCATGCTTAAGAACACAAAAGTTTCTTTGGGATTCAACTGAAGCTTTAGCTGGATGGATTTTAGCTAGTTCTTCTGTCTAAATAATTTTATTTGTTATGGTGAAGATAAACACATGAGTTTTGTTTGAAATGCATAAACTTTATTAAGTACAAGCAAATACCAGGTTAATTTACACTGACATTGTTAGTTTTCAGATAGAATCTCTTGACAGTGATGAATCAGGAAAATCTGGAGGCTACTACATGTGTCTTCATAGCCTTATTTGACAAATCAATGTAAATAAACAACATGGGAAAAATGAAGCAAAATCTGAAGACATTTGAGATTCCTTTGTGGTAATAAATGAATAAATTATAAAGGAGATTGAACAGAAAGGCTTGAAAAATTAATGATGGCCTGAGTGATCAAGCTGCCTGTGATTTGATGAGGAGCTCTTTAATTCTGTTTGCATCAAAGGTGTAAGAACCATTTATGTTACCACAAAGTCTCTGATAACAGTCCTTGAGAGCAGTAGCAGTACACCCCATTCCTATTTGTGGCATGTTTTTTAATGATACCTCCATGGATAATAGGTAAGTACATTTCTTCTAAAAAAGATAGCTTGCCAATGTATCATTTTTTATTTTAGCTGCTTTCTTTATTGATATTTATTGAGCTCTACATTTTTACTGCTCCCCTCCCTGCCTCTCCCCTCTACCCTTCATCCCCCCCCCAATGTCCCTATGCTCCCAATTTACTCAGGAGATCTTGTTATTAGATCTATGAAAATCTCTCTTAGTGTTCTCATTGTTGTCTAAGTTCTCTGTGATTATGGTTTGTAGGCTGGCTTTCTTTGTTTTATGTTTAAAAACCACCCATGAGTGAGTACATGTGACAACTGTCTTTCTGTGTCTGGGTTACCTCACTCAAAATAATGTTTTCTAGTTCCATCCATTTTCCTGCAAAATTCAAGCTGTCATTATTTTTTTCTGCTGTGTAATACTCCATCATGTAAATGTACCACAATTTCTTTATCCATTTTTCTGTCGAGGGACATTTAGGTTCTTTCCAGGTTCTGGCTATGATAAACAAAGCTGCTATGAACATAGCTGAGCACATGTCCTTGTGGCACAATTGTGCATTCTTTGGGTATATACCTAAAAGTGGTATTATTGAGGTCTTGATTTTCTAAGAAATCTCCACACTGACATGCAAAGGGGTTGTACCAGCTTGCATTCCCAACAGCAATGCAGAAGTGTGCCCTTTTACCCACATCCTCTCCAGCATAAGTTGTCATCAGTGTTTTTGATCTTTGCCATTCTTACAGGTGTAAGATGGAATCTCAGAGTTGTTTTGATTTGCATTTCTCTAATGACTAAGGATGTTGAGCATTTCCTTAAGTGACTTTCAGCCATTTTAGATTCCTCTGTTGAGAGTTCCCTGTTTAAGTCTTTATTCCATTTTTATTGGATTATTTGATCTTTTGGTGTCCAATTTCTTAAGTTCTTTGTATATTTTGGAGATCAACCTTCTGTGTGATGTGGGATTAGTGAAGATCTTTTCCCATTCTGTAGGCTGCCGATGTGTCTTGTTGACCGTGTCCTTTGCTTTATAGATGTTTTTCAGTTTCAGGAGGTCCCATTCATCGATTGTTTCTCTCAGTGTCTGTGCTGCTGGGTTTCTATTTAGGAAGTGGTTCCCTGTGCCAATGCATTCAAGTGTACTTCCCGCTTTCTCTTCCATAAGATTCAGTGTGGCTGGCTTTATGTTGAGGTCTTTGATCCATTTGGATTTGATTTTTGTGCACAGTGATAGATATGGGTCTATTTTTATTTTTCTACATGTTGATATCCAGTTATGCCAGCACCACTTGTTAAATATGCTTTCTTTTTTCCATTTGATATATTTTGCTTCTTTATCAAATATCAGGTGTTCGAAGATGTGTGGATTGATATCTGGGTCTTCTATTTGGTCCCATTGGTCCTCCTGTCTGTTCTAATGCCAGAACCAGACTGTTTTCAGTACTATAGCTCTGTAGTAGAGTTTGAAGTCAGGGATTGTGATGCCTCCAGAAGTTCTTTTATTGCCCAGGATTGTTTTGGCTCTCCTGGGTTTTTTCTTTTTCCAAATGAAGCTAAGTACCTTTCTTTTAAGATCTTTGAAGAAATTTTCTGGGATTTTAATGGGCATTGCATAAAATTTGTAGAATACTTTCAGTAGGATTGCCATTTTTAGTATATTAACTCTGCCTACCCAGGAGCATGGGAGGTCTTTCCAGTTTCTGGTGTCTTCTTCAATTTCTTTCTTCAAGGATTTAAAGTTCTTGTCATACAAGTCTTCTACTTGTTTGGTTAGAGTTACTCCGAGATATTTTATGCTATTTGTGGCTATTGTGAAAGGTGATGATTCTCTGATTCTTCTTCAGCCCTTTTATCATCTGTGTACAGGAGGGCTACTAATTTTTTTTTTTTAGTTAATCTTGTATCCTGCTACACTGCTGAAAGTGTTTATGAGTTGTAGAAGTTCCTTGGTAGAATTTTTGGGATCCCTTATGTAAACTATCATATCATCAGCAAATAGCGAGAATTTATCTTCTTCTTTTCCAATTTGTATCCCCTTGATCTCCCTTTGGTGTCTTATTGCTCTAGCTAGGACCTCAAGAACTATATTGAATAGATATGGAGAGAGTTGACAACCTTGTCTTGTTCTTGATTTCAGTGGAATCACTGGTAGTTTCTCTCCATTTAGTTTGATGTTGGCTGTTGACTTGCTGTATATTGCCTTAATTATGTTTAGGTATGTTCCTTGCATCCCTGCTCTCTCCAAGACCTTTATCATGAAGGGATGTTGTATTTTGTCAAACGCTTTTTTGGCATCTAATGAGATGATCATGTGATTTTTATTTTTCAGCTTGTTTATGTGGTGAATTACGTTGACAGATTTTCATATGTTGAACTATCCCTGCATGTGTGGGATGAAGCCGACTTGGTCACGGTGGATGATGGTTCTGATGTGTTCTTGGATTCGGTTTACTAGTATTTTATTTAGTATTTTTGCATCAATGTTCATGATTGAGATTGGTCTGTAATTCTCTTCTTAGTATTGCTTTTCTGTGGTTTGTGTATCAGGGTAATTTAGTCTCATAAAAGGTGTTTGGCAATATTCCCTCTGTTTCTATTGTGTGGAATAATTTGAGGAGTATTGGTTTTAGTTCCTCTTTGGAAGTTTTGTAAATTCTGAGCTGAAACCATCTGGTCCTGGGCTTATTTTGGTTGGGAGACTTTTGATGACTGATTCTATTTCTTCAGCAGTTATAGTTCTGTTTAATTTGTTTATCTGTTCTTGATTTAATTTTGGGAAGTGATATTTATCCAGAAAGTTGTCCATTCCTTTAAGTTTTCCAATTTTGTCGAATACAGGTTTTCAAAATATGATATGATGATCATCTGTATTTCCTCTGCGTCTGTTGTTATGTCCCCTTTTTCATTTCTGATTTTGTTAATTTGGATATTCTCTTTCTGCCTTTTGGTTAGTTTGGATAAAGGCTTGTCTATTTTGTTGATTTTCTCAAAGAACCAACTCTTTGTCTTATTGCTTCTTTGTATAGTTTTCTTTGTTTCTATTTTGTTAATTTCAGCTCTCAATTTGATTATTTCCCACCATCTAGTTCTCTTAGGTGAGTTTGTTTCTTTTTGTTCTAAAGTTTTCAAATATTCTGTTAATTCACTAGTGTGGGATTATTTCAGCTTTTTTATGTAGGCATTTAGTGCTATGAACTTGCCTCTTAACACTGCTTTCATTGTGTCCCATAAATTTGGTTATGTTGTGTGGTCATTTTCACTGAATTTTAGGAAATCTTTAATTTCCCCCTTTATTTCTTCCTTGACCCATTGATAATTCAGGTGAGCATTGTTTAATTTCCATGTGTTTGTGTGTTTTCTGGAATTGGTATTGCTGTTGACTTCTAGTTTTAAAACATGGTGGTCTGATAAGGTACATTGGGTTATTACATTTTTTTTGTATTTGTTGAGTACAAAATGTAATATTTTGCCAATGTTTGCCAATGTAATATTTTGATGAATTATTAAAGACTTTTTTATCATTTCTATAAATTTTATTTCTCTAAATTTATAATTACAGAAAAAGTCTTAGCATAGAAAATGTCTGTACTTACACCTGGGAAGTTTTCACCTTGTATAAGCCTACTAACGTATTGATAGTTTCAAGTGGCCTTTGAGCCATTTCAATGAGATAAAATAAAGGAAAAGGTCATGCTCAAAGCCCTCCTAGATGTTTGAAAGTAAAAATACAAGTTAGATTATAGGACTCCAAGTATCAGCAAAGAATTATAGCAAAGTAAAATGTAGGGAACAAAGCCCAGATTTGGCAATGAGAAATTGCAGTATTCCACAAATGAGGTGAAGTAGACTCAGAGACCTACTTAGAGAAACTATAAACAGAGGCCATCAGCTTTGTAATAAATATATATACATAGGCAATAGTAATTAATTTGGGTTGGAAAATTGGATTAAAATTTTGCTAATAAAAGTAATTCAGAAAAGGAAGGGTGTGGAGGGGTTTACAATGAATACTGGGCTTGAAGGGAAGTGGTGGATAAGGCAGTCAACCGACAATTGAATCAGAAGTGCTTTAATTTGACTAGGAGAGTAAGGGAAATGTTAAATTATTTTTTTTGCATAGGTTGCTTTTACAACTTTATGTTTTGTTTTGAACAATTGCTATGTTTGATTGAACACTCTCAAGAATGAAAAGAACACAGAATGAATTGCTGTGTACCTGTCCAAACATTGTATTTTTGATCATCTTTGATACTGAAAATAAATAAGTCCAATCCATTTGTCTCTTTCTCCTGTCTCTCGAATTCCAACTATTTCATTTCTCAGCTGTCTCGAATGAGAATTAATTTTTACTCTGCTTTCTCATAGACTGGGGATAGAGTATCTTCATGCATGAAATTTCTTCAATTTTTTTTCCATGGTCTCCATTTTATTGCTTCTCAGTTCTTAAGGCTTTGAAGGAAGGAAAGGAATGCTACAGAATCAGCAGAGACTCCAGGGGGAAACTCTGGGATTCTTTAAAAAAATGATTTTTTTTAATATCACAGTAAACTTAGCTGAAAAGTAACTACTTTCTTTCATTACCTTCATAGTTCAGGAAGATGTGAAGATATATAAAAACCACATAAAATAAAGCCCAACAGTTAAAGTAAATAATAATTGTTTTTTCTTCCTAGATTGTGTCTTTTTGTGAAAGATTTTCATATATATGAAGAAATACTTGTATCTCAGCATGTTTTTTAATTTTTATTTATTAGATTTTTTTAAAAAAACAATCCAAATTCCTACTTCCTCCCATCCTCCCATTCCCTCCACACACCATTCCTCCCTAACCCCCTCTAATCCTAAGAGAGGGCAAGGCACTTTGCTTTGTGGAAGGTCCAAAACCCTCCCTATTACATCTAGGCTGAGCAAAGTATACATTCAAAGCAATATAATTCCAAAAAGCCAGTGGATACTAGCTACAAACAAAGGACATTGAGCCTATAGTTCATGATCCTAGAGAAGCTAAGTAATAAGGTGAACCCAAAGAAAAACATATATAGACCCACCTGGAAATTGCAGCATGGGGGAAAGGAGTGGAAAGAAGAAGATAAGGATAAGAGGAGATGAGAAGGGGAGGGTTGAGGAGAACTTGAGGGACTGGGATAGTAGAAATGGAGGAAGGACATATATGAGAACAAGGAAAGAGATATCTTAATTGAGGGAATCATTATGGAGTTAGCAAGAAACCTAGCTCTAGAAAAATTTCCAGGAATCCACAAGGATGACCCCAGCTAAGATCCTAAGCAATAGAGGGAGCCTGATCTTAACTTGCCCTGTAATCAGACTGATGATTATCTTAAATATCACCATAGAACCTTCGTCCAACAACAGATGGAAACAGAGGCAGAGACCCACATCAGAGCACTGGACTGAGCTCTCTAGGTTTAGTTAAAGAGTAGAAGGAATGAGAATATGAGCAAAGAGGTCAAGACTATGAAGGGTTCATCCACTGAAAAGGTTTGCCAGAGCAAATGGGAGCTCACCAACTCCAGCTGAAATGGGAAGAAATAAGCATAGGACCAAACTAGAATGTGGTTGGCAGTTGTGTGGGGGCAGACTGATGGCCACTGGCAGTGGCACTGGATTTACCTCCACTGATTTTTAAAAAATGTATCTCCTAAGATTACCACTATGCCATTAGAAACAGGAAAATTTTAAAGGAAAATACGAATTTAGAAATCACAGTATCTGCCTGATTTTTTGCAAATATCAAATAAAATAATGTATATAGGTTCGTCTACAGTCGTCTATAAAACCAACTGACAGATTGCTCAATGTTTTTTGAGCAGTCAAATAAGGTTAAAAGACTTACATAGTCTTCCCCTAAGATATCAAAAAGGGGATATTAGAACAGAGAATTTCCCTCTTTTTCTCATGCCCTTTTGTACTTGCAGATCAAAGTCAGGTCGCATATCAAAGAACAAATTAAAACAAATACAACAGGATTTTCGTGATCCCTGAGGGAGTATGTTACTTTATTATATCAAAGAGAAAATTTTAGACCCATCAATGACAGTCTTGATGCAGAGTATGATGTCACACATTCTGGAATTCCTTAGCAAAGAAGAGAGTGTGGTAGGATCATTTGAAAAAAATCTCACAGTTCACATTCAGTTGCAAAGCATACCATCATGGTGATAGGGGAAAAAAGGGATGATAACATGAGAGTTCAAAATCATGTACAGACAGTGGCTAAGAGCAAACTGGTGAAATAATGTGTATACAGGGACAGAGAGGAGTAGGCTACATGCTGATAACTGATCCTAGAGAAAGGTTCAGTAGTGACTACCAAAAGCAAGTGTTCTCACGTGTATCCTGAATCATTCATCATGAGCAAAACCTTCAAATTTTCAAGGGCTACAATATATTTCAACATATCTTCTACCCTAAAAATTTAACAATCCAGGGTTCTATCTAGCTATTCAAATGGGTTTGAGTGAGACAAGCTTTGGAAACTGCTAGAGGAAATACACTAACAGATATCAACCAAGGTCAGCTTTGTTCAATGGGAGACATTTGACCACATCTAGAGATATAATTTCACTCAGAATCCCTTCTTTGTAGGGTCTGCAATATAATGCTGGTGGAAATATAAAATTAATACACCTATTTAGGAGATGCCTCAAATAATTAGAAACAGAATTACTATATTTATGATTTATCAATACATTGTTAGCTACCCTGATCTGATTATCACTTATGGCGTACATGTATTGAAATGACATGTTGTATCCAACTGGCATATATAGTTATTATGTCAAAAATAAGCATATATATTAAAATATGCATTGCCTTTAAGAAAATATCAATTTTAAACAAATAGAAAATGTTTTCTATTTTGCCATTTTGTCACACGTACACATTCCTCATCACCATATTGCACTCTAGTCTTTCTTTCAGATGTGAGAACTTGAAGACAATGTTAATAATCACTACAGAATACAACTGAAGCTCAATACGCAATTTTAAAGTTCCAGTACTTAGTTGACTCTCTTCCTCCCTTCCAATAGTTCTGCTCTGCTCTGAATGTAAATGTTATTTGAAACATATAAATGTGTATGCGACAGATATATAACATGAAAAGAATGTCACAGGATTCTAATTGGTAAAGACATTGGTGCCTTGAAATAAATAGCATGTTTCTGAATGTGTGTGTAACTGCTGATGTAAGTTAGATTAGAGGCCTTGGAATTTGGTAGAGGAAAGCATATGGGACATTCAGTACCACCTCTGCACTAACAGAGGTAAATTTTGACTCAAGACTAATGAAAAGTATGGATGCTGCTGCTAGGAAATGTTTAGTGTGAAACACTAGTAGATAAATCCACCACCTGAGTACCATTTTCACATCTGTGGTTTTCCAAATTTAAGAATATTCTATGAAGATGATTTTTGAAATTTTCCCATGAAGATTTAAAGACTGAAAGAGATGAAATACTCAAATTATGCTAGTAGTGGGTGTGAGAGCTACGTTTTGATTTCACAAGTATCTATTTAGTGATCACTCAAAAAATCTTTAAAAATTATGTTTTTTTTCATATGTCCAGTCTAGGCAGGAACGTCTAAGAAGAGGCAGGAAGGTTAGAATGGATTTGAAGAATTACTAGTATATTTTGACCAGGCTGTATTGTTACTCATTTTTAATTGAGGATTCCTGAGGCAAAGGCAGGCAGATGTCTGTGAATTTGAGGTCAACCAGGTCTATAAAGTATGTTCCAGGACAGTAAAGACAGTTACACCGAGAAACCATGGCTTGAAAAGCAAGATAAAACAAAACAAAGCAAAGCAACAAAAAAATCCAAACCAAACAAGCAAAAAACAAAAATAAATGGAAAAAATTATGTTGAAAGAAAATTTGACTTCTACATGATATATTGATTTTATCAATTCTAGGAGAACATTAATAATTGATATTTCTGACCCTATGGATAATTTGTCCTCAGTGATTTCCTCCTATTCTATCAATTAGGGAATCATTTTAAATGGAGAATTTATATATGATATTATAATTATTTTATATGAATTTTCACCATTAGAAGTCTGTACCATAATCTCTCCCTTGAAATCAAAGCCCTTCACATGAACAGCTTTGGTAGCCTGTGTCTGATTTTTGGCTCTGTTACAATGAATCAATGTTCTCTTTTCCTGACAGTCATTACTTCATCAGCTCCTTTCTATATTCTACTGCAATGTTTGTAACCTTATGAGAAACTACTTCAATTTTCTGCCATCCAATTTTGGGGGATTCACAATTTTATAAAATAAATTAGGAAAACTGCTGGATTTGAGTACTGCCTTTTCCTGGTAGGGCCAGACTATTGTGCATTAGCCTGAAGGGGGAGAAGAAAAGGATAGATTTTGTTTTTTAGGAAGGGGCAGGGGATATTTCCACCCTCTGAATGGCCAGTTGGACTTATGTGTTGCATTTTATTGGTTGAGGCAAGAACATTCCAGGTACTTTATTTGCATATTTGAGATCAGCATGTGCCAGAGGAAGGAACCTATTAAGGTTATATAGAAAAGAAAGGAGGTCCAGGTCAGGATGATTCAGGAGTCAGATAAGGCCTCTCTTAGCCTTGGAGATGCATGAGCTTATCAATTATTAGCTGCACCAGGGCATATGTGCCCCAGGGAAGTCTATGTGCTGAGGTTTGTTGGTGTCCAAGCAAGGTGGGGAAGCAGTCATACTCATGATACTCAGGATGAGAAAAACGAAGATTCTAGGCACTCTTTAACCCCTTCAGCCTGCAGAAAATGAATAAAATAACACAACCGATTGTTCATTATCAGATTCAATGTATGTTAGTGTGCTGCTAAGACGGTTTTTACTTTTAAGTTTGATACTTTCTCTGGAATTAATCGGTAACAAATACTAACATATTTTTTACTTCCACGGTAAGATTTCTCTACCAATCCAGTAAGCCTGATCAAACTGAATTGAAAAAGTATCACCACAGGTTTATCTGAGTAAACAACTCCTGGGTCAGTTCTCCAGTCCCAGAGATAAAGGCTGGAGAAGCCACACCCACAAACAAAAGCAGGGTGACTTTTGTCTACAGGTTATAGGCGAGGGTTGATGATATATCTACCACAAGATGGGATTGCGCCCAAGTATGGTCAAAAGTTGAACATTTTAAGCTGGGACTTGAGTGGCAGGCAACTTTGAAGGAGGAAGCTGCAGTGATTGTAAAGAATGTGGAACTTGTCTTTTTGGTGACTTCTCTTTGTTCAGCAAATTCTCTGAATGGACAGCTTTGGAAAGACAAGATGGGTTCCAACCAACCAAACTCAGGGCTAGTATCCATTTCTGTACCAAACTGAATTAGCAATGATTATTATAACACTAATAATATCTTAGTATATACCACCTGGATATGACTATGTGAATGAATATGACTTTGAACTTCATAAGAAGATGAGTCAGAAATATAGGGACATTAGGAGCAGGAACGGCTTCCAAATAACTATGTGACTTTTATTCTTTGCTTTGTGAATGAATAAAATGTTTGAAAATCATTTCACCTAGTATTTTTTCACCTGAATACAGTTTAGTCTACAGAAAACACTTCATAAAATATGCATAAAAAGCAAAACTGTTCTCCTTTGTGTTCATTTTATATCATGTGAACTTGGGGTTGATTAAACAAAAAGCAAACAAACAAACTAGTCATTAGGAGGAAAAGTTCCATATAGGGTTTGCCCATAGGGTTATGATAAAATAATGATGTGTAAATTGTACATGTAATTGGCATAAAAATATAACTTCACTAAAAGGAGTTATAAATATACAGATCAGTATTTCTTGCTAAGATTCAGAAAATACTTTTCAGACTAACTTTTTATTTGTTTCCAGTCAAGTGCCTACTTCTCTGAAAGATTTCACACTTCGGGGCAATAAAGCAAAACTCAAACTCACATATTGAATATTTCAGTGTGATTGAATGTAAGCAAGGGAGCTCCAGCATTGATCAAAATATCAAAGTGTACACAGAATATGTTTGACAAATAACAGATGAATCAAATGTAAATGAACCAAACAACAAAAAGTTTCATCCTTGCCTTGCACATTTCAAAGAAATAGGAATAAATATATAAATTATTCACATCTTAATATTACATATATAATGGTATGTCTAAATATACAATAATAGAGGAAAAAGAAAAAAACACTATTGCTAGCAGAGAAAGTAGTCATTTTCATATAATTAAGAGTGATATTAAATTAATAGGAATATTTGGTTAGTTGCAGTATCAACCATATTCTGCACACATTCACACACACACAGTTGCCAGAAAATGACATGTGTTGAAAGAACCAAAGGACTGTCTTCATCATTCCTGAAGATATATTATGGCATATGACCACCATCAAATTATCCAGGATGAGATATGTGGCAGTAAAACACATCTAAAGTCATAAATACTTGTCTTGCTTTATAGCATGCCAGTCATTTTTAACACAAAAAAGAATGAAGAGATAAAACAGAAGGAGTAATGATTTGTTCATTCATTTTTCCGCAGTGGAAATAAATAAGAACGAATGGTCTGACAGATTAGAATTTAAACTGTTACACTAGAATAGCCATGTGTTTTCTGTAACCTTGGTCAGTTCTGGCATTCCTTTTAATCTAAATTTTCTTGGTTTTAAACAGGATAATGGAGTTGATTTGGCAGGATTATTTTTAGATTTGCAATTTAGATCTACACGAGATAAAATGTATTGGTTCCTTTACTTCTTTTCAATTCAACAGCCAATGTATTAAGATTTTTCAAACTAATCATTTGAGAATTTTTTAATGTACTCCTTTTTAATTCTTTTTCTTTAATTCATCAGTAGCATCAAGCTTTATCATTTAAGTGGATAGAAGGGAAGTCTTCCAAAAGTGACTGCAGTCTTTTTAAATGCTTTGTTCTACAATTATGGGTTATAACTACAGAAAGGTTCACTGGAATGATGGAAGATATTGGCTTCCACTGTAACTCCCAAGAAATTGGAAGTATGTTGTGATTATGACTGGTTTCATATAATGTCATAGATGTCTTTTTCTTTTAATGGTACACTTGTTTAATAGTGCTATATAATTTACTCATTAAAGTGGTTTGCATCATTATCCATTATCTTGATCTGCTAGATAGATGTCAACATAATAAGTTGCCTAAATAGTCTCTGGAGTCCTACCAGAAGCCTAGCTAGCAAGCCTAATTTCCTGTCCTATTTGGAATTTTGTTTATGGAAAAGATGGGTTGTTGTACGAGGGTGTGCTTTTAGCCCTGGCCAAACTGACTATTCCTTTGGGTTTATACCTTTATCATGAAGACTGTGCCTACTCTGAAAACTTCACACTGTAATAATTGGGTGTATTCTTCATTTAATAAATTATTTCTTAAGATTGAGTTTGTCGGTACAAAATGACAGGTAAAAAATTCAACAGATGATAACTAATTTTAGTTTAATATTTATTAAATGTTCTGATGTATTCTTGAAAATACAACAAAAAGGGTATTTTTCCTATTTTTTTAACTTTTTTTTACACAAAAGCAGGTGATTGTATGTCTCATTCACCACCATCCACTTTCCATGTTTCAGAAAATTTTTCAGCAGCCAGGTTAAACAGAAATTTCAATACACATGTGTGTGTGTGTCTGAAGCTTTGGCACAAGAATACACTAGGAATCAACATAAGCAATGTTCTGAAGAATTATAATACAGGAGTCACAAGTAAACAGAGAAAAAGCCATGAGGCCACCAGCTTTTCCTCGCAGAACTAGGTGGGAAATGATGGACATTGAGTATAGTAGTTAGATAAAGCCTCTGAGAAGAAGTGGGGCTTCACCTAGGTCAGACTATTAAGAGAAACTATTCCATAAAAATGACCAAAGTGAAGGGTTTCCTAAGTATTTAAAAAAACAGTAATTGTTCTTTTTACTTTGGTTTACTAATTTTTCTTGTCACAAAAAAGTAATAAAAACCTTTTATTCTCTAGAGCTCCCTGACATACAAAATAAGGTTTTCTTAATCTTTGGATATTCCAGATTTATAAAGAAAGCAATTGGACTTACATTAAAATAGCAGCAAACAAAACTCATTTAATATAGAGCTGTTTGAATTTTTGTTTGCATAAAAATTGTGGAGGGGAGGAAAGAAAATGACAGTACCAAATACAAAGAATTCCTTGACGTGAATGTACCTCAGGTATTTATATAGGAATTCATATTTATTTGATTTAAATGATGGTAAATTCAGAGAAAGACCAGAAAAATCACATTCGCACAAACACATGTTAAAGGAAAGCATGCATGACAATTCTCTGTCTGCGCTTGCTGAGACATAACTCCTAGACTTTACTCTGAAATGTGCAGCAGCAGCATATCCAATTCACATTCATCCTCAGATCTATGTTCTTCTCCTGTTTTGTATAGATAAATTTAAATTTTTCCAAGATAAGGTTTGGCTCTAAGCTTCTAAATGTTCATCAAAGATAACATCAAAAAATTCAATTATGCTACCTTTTTTATGCCCCAAAAGGAAGAAAACCTTGCCATAATCAGTGAAGCTATTTTTAAATTGCAGGAGGGCACAGATGAAGGTACAAATTAATGAGCTGATGTCATATTAATGTAGTCTTTTTGATCTTGTAATCATGAGCTCTTTACAAATCATGTTTGGTTTCAAGATTATGATTTGAGACTCCTGGTTGCAGACGTATAATTTAAATACCATTAAAGGAAACTCCAGATGTTTCAAGGAAACATTCCTTGTATTTAAGAATGAAGGCACATTTAAAAGTGGTCTTAAAAAAATCTTACTAAGTGTGCTTTCATGGGCTATGTGCTTTACATTTCAAGATCTTAGTTAGACTCTGATATTGATTGGTAGATTTCTGATCCTTTTTCAACTTTGATATAATAGGAAAATTATACACTGATGATAAATCTAGAAAAGTAAGTCAGAAAATAAATGATCCCATAAAAGGTTAAGTTGATAAATCCAGACCTCTTATATAAGTAAGTTTGAGATTTCACTTCTATTTTCACTATAGAGCCCAAGTCTTTATATTCTATGTTAGTTGCTATGACATAGATGTTCATGTGCCAAGATAATTAGAATTCAGACTTCACAGTAGAGGTCCTGAATTTCTGTGATGAGCATTCATGGACAACTTCTCTTCCCACTCCTCCTCAACTCTCAGGATCCATTGAGAATGTCTAGGTTCTCCACAAAGCATGTTTTGCTAAATTTAGAAAAACAGAGAGATAAAAAAAAATGGTAAACAACCTAAAAGCAAAATCTTGACATTTGAAAATAGTCTCTGAAAAAGGAAGATCACAAAAATTTAAATTACACAAAATCTAGATCAAATGATGCTACAGTCAGATACTGTAGTGATATTTCATCTGTGTTTTAATAAAGTTTGCTTGAAGAACAAAGAGTAAAACAGCCACACTGATCAGCCATACAGAACAATGATGTGGGATGTCCTACTGAATATGTGTTGCTTTTATTGGTTGATGAATAAAGATATTTTGCCAATAACTTAGCAGAGTAAAACCAGATTAGAAATCCAAACAGAGCTATATAGAGTAGGTGGAGTCAAGTAGACACAACATAGCAGCCAGAGGAGAAAGTTGCCAGAACATTACCAATAAGCCAAAGCCTGTGGCAATACATAGATTAATACAGATGGGTTAATTTAGATGGAAGAGCTACCTAGTAAAACACCTGAACTATTGTCCAAACAGTGTTATAATTAATATAGTTTCTGTGTGATTATTTGGACTTGTGCAATGGGAAAACAATAGCACAATCTCTGTTTAATAAAATGACACACAACAGCAATGTACATCCACATAAAGCCTCAAAAAGCTTAAAAAAGGACTTCAGGACCCACAGTAATGGAGTCAATTGGAACTGCATGGTTGTCGCAATTTTCTCCGATAGGCTCCTTTTGCTGATGGCAGGCAGAGGTACGGCTCTTTTAAAAGAAGACCTCCAGATTCAACATTGCAACATAGCAGTAAAAATTGTGCAGCTTCTTTAAGAAATGGCTTTCTTTTTTTTAATTTTTGGTTATACAAACAGTTTGCCTCTTTTGGGAGGTCTTCCTACAAAGAACTTGAATGAGGTTTGTGGGCAGTGTGCTGCAAGTTATTTGGTGGCAGCATGGGCCAACTGCTTCTCAGAGTTGGGGTATTAAACATGGTCCACAGAGCTGGCAGTAACAGACATCTGCTGTGTTGGAAAACCGAGCAGTGTGGAACCAACAAGAAAAGCTGCTCTGATCCTAGCCACACCCGTGTGACAGTTTAAAACAATGATTTAAAAGGGTTATAGATATGCAACAAAAACAGATCCAACAAAAATAAACCTCTGACTGGGTCATAGTGTGTTTCAGAAATTTACATAGGTTAAAGAAAAAAAGAAAATGGTTATAGATAGATATATAAAGAAATAGGTTTGAAAATTAAAAAAGAAAGTAAATGTAGCAATAAAAAGCCACTAAAAATTAAAAATATACAGGGAATCTGGATTATGTATACTATTATGTTTTCTTTGAATTTTTTGACTGTTAATGAGACTGCAGGGAAATATTTGAATGTGAGGGCTGCTAAGCCAAGCCAAGATAAAGGTATTTTGACTTCAAAACTTGGGTCTAAGTATATGTTGCTTCGGAAAAAAAAAATCTGCTTTTGTTTCCACAGAGAAAAGGAACCTTTGATTCATTTCAGGCTAATGTAGGTTGGTGGAACAGAACCCCCCCCCACATACACACATACACATCAAAATGTCTTCATGAACCCTAAAAGTGTTTTGCCCAACAAACAGAAGGAAGCAGTTTGGAGAAATTCCCAAAATGATTGTTTATAAATGTTTATTTTCATTTAAAATGGTTGGTTATAAATTATTAATGGTCATAGTCAATTTCTTAAAAAAAGCAGACATGATATAGAAATAAATGCTTTGGTATGGAACTTTGTTGACACAAATTTGAGGTTGATTTTTATTACACTATGTATATGTATTTCTGCTTTTGTCTTAGGTTTTGTATTTCTTCAGCTCATTTAAAAATGCAACATATAGTTAAGAAATACAGATTAATAGATAATCATCTATAACAATCAAACATTTAATTACATTAGTTATGTTTTCTAGTTATATGGAGATATATTTCATTTGGATAGATAATCGTCAACACTTCAAAGACATATGGAATATGGCATTTAAAATCTTTTTAAAACTTAGGCTTTTCTCTACAATGAGACATGTCTGTTTCTGGCAACACCAATTACTTCAGAGAGGGTTGATAGACATTGAAGAAACTTGTTATGGAATTTGACTTAAATGTGACAAAGCTAGCCATTTGGGTAAGAAACTGCTCTTTCCTCCATTTCTTGATGGTATGCTATATAAAGTGGACATGCAGGATCCAGAGAAAAATGACTGGTTAACTTATCAAAAGAGGGTGAGATAGTCCTTCAGGTTTACTGCTTCATGAAAGAGTCTTCCAGACATTCTGAAAGACACAGAATAAATTTATTGAAAAACTGCCAACATACGCTAAACAATCATTCAGATTTCCTTCTTCATGAAAAAGTATTCCAGATACTATGGGCCTATAGGCTGAAGATGGATGCCCCAAAGTTACAAAAGAACTTTGGGTGACTGTTCAGGCAGCAAGCTGTTTTTGTCATTTCTAGAACATTGGAAGTTGCTTACAATGCACTTCCTATTTACTTAGGTAATATTATGTCCTTCTAAGGTATTTGATAGAATGAAGACTAAATAACTATAATTATAGTTTTCCTTAGTTATGATAAAAGCTAAATTATATATAAAATCTTAGACTCACAAAGATAGGATAGATGATAGAATATTTTCCTTAATTTGCAAAACGTAAATAGATTTAATATTGTAACCATAATTCTTGCTTAATAACTTTTATATATGTAATTTCACTAGTTTAAATTAAAGTCTCCTTTTTTAATTAGAAAAGGGGAGATGATGTTGGATATTCTTTTATATATATGTGTTGCTTTTATTGGTTAATGAATAAAGCTATTTTGACCAATGGTAAAGCAGAGTAGAGCAGGTGTGTAATCTGAACAGAGATATAGAGAATGAGTAGGTAGAGTCAAAGAGATATCAAGTAGTAACTGAAGGAGAAAGATATCAGAACATCATTGACAAACCACAGCTTTGTGGTGGTACATAGATTAGTAGAAATTGGTTAATTTAAGATGATAGTGTTAGCTAGGAATATGCCTAAGCCATTGACACACACATGAACTGACAGAGACTATAGCAGCATGCACAGAGCCTGCAAAGGTATGGACCAGATGGTGTACTTGAACTGAAAGAATAACTAGACACATGCCACTTTTTCTAATCTAGAAGCAATGTCCAGTTAATAACTACTTGCAAATTATAATTTGGTTCCTCCAAGGGGTTCTCACTAAAGAAGCAAAACACTCCTAAAAGTAGGCTGCATGGCCAGCAGTAGATAGCAAACCAAAAACAAACTCGACAGCATCTTTGGAGGTTCCCTACCTTATAATGTCATGTCAGGACCTTTCCCTTTCTTTAAAAAAAATATATCTTTCTATATTTTATTACAGTGTGCAAATGAGTGAGTATCTTCAACAATACCTGTTTCTTGTGTCTTTTCTTAGGTTCTTTGGATTGTTTTCTTTGTACCATTAAGATCTTCATTAACCCCACATCGGACAGAGGTCTGATCTTCAAAATATACAAAGAAATCAAGAAACTGGTCATCAAAAAAGCAAATAATCCAATTTAAAAAAAATGGAGTACAGACTTAAACAGAGAATTCCCAACATTGGAATCCAAAATAGTTAAAAGATACTTAAGGAAATGTTCAACACCTTAAGTCATCCGAGAAATGAAAATCAAAACAACTCTGAGATTCCATCTTACACTGGTAAGAATGGCCAAGATAAAAAAAAAAAAAAAAAACTGATGATAACTTATGCTGGAGTGATTGTAGGGAAAAGTGAACGCTGGTGGGCATACAGCCCCTTTGCATGTCAGTGTGGCGATTTCTCAGAAAATTAGGAGACAACCTTCCTCAAGACCTAGTAATACTACTTTTAGGTATATTTCCAAAAGATGATCAATCGTGCCACAAGGACATGTGCTCAGCTATGTTCATGGCAGCATTGTTTGTCTTTTCCAGAACCTGGGAACAACCTAAATGCTTCTCGACTGAAGAATGGATAAGGAAAATGTAGCATATTTATACAATGGAGTACTACACAGCAGAAAATAATAAAGACATCTTGAATTTTGCAGGCAAGTGGATAGAGCTAGAAAACATCATTTTGAGTGAGGTAACCAAGACACAGAAAGACAATTATCAAATGCATTTATTCATAAGTTGTTTTTAAACATAAATAAAAGAAAAATAGCATACACATCACAATCCCAGAAAACTTAGACAACAATGCAGACACTAAGAGAGACTTACATAGATCTAATCTACATGGGAAGTAGAAGATCTTCTGAGTAAATTGGGAGCATGGGGACCTTGGGGGAGGGTTGAAAGGGAGAAGAGACACAGAGAGGGGAGCAGCAAAAAATGTAGAGCTCAATAAAAATCAATAAAAAAGAAAAATTTAAAATAAAAGATGTGTTAGTTTATATCTTATTTCATCATTATTCTTTAGACAGCTTTTTGTTTTCTAATGAGAAAGAGAAAGAGAGTGTTTCAAGACAGGAGAGGAAATAGGGAAAAAAAGAGAGGAGTAGAAAAAGAGAAACATTTAATCAGGCAATATTATGTAAATACATTTATTTTCAATAAAGGGGAAAAGAAATCAGAATTCTTCATAGCAAATTCTTCAATAATTTATATCTAGTAGCACCCAATAATTCTTGTCTATCTTTTTCAAATTTGAAATTCTGTGATTTATAAAATGTTATTTCCTGAAAAAGAAAAATTAAGCTCTTTAATTCCATAGCTCAAGGACAAGAATCTTGCTTGATTATCAATTGTGGTAAAATATCGAACACCTTTTCTTTAAGTCATCAACATGAGCAGACACCTATCAATCTTAAATTATACAATATTCAGTATCCCAGACATAAAGTGTAAACAATCTCCAACAAAAAATGATAAATGTAAGTGGGAGAAAACGAAATAATAACATTTCTCTTTCATAAAGATGACAAAATGGTGCTCATGCATACTGAAATCCCAAAGAATCTTAAGTGAGATGAGATGTGGTAACATAGAACTATAATCCTTGTATTTGGTAATCTGAATCAGGAGGCTTGAAAGTCTAAGGTCAGCCAGGTTGTCATGATTAAAATTATTTCAAAAAGAAAAGCAACCACACCACACACACACACACACACACACACACACACACACACACACACACAGATTCATGCACACGTGTGAACATGTACACTTGACTACAGAAGAGACACATAGAAACAGAGAAAGATTATATTCAAATAGAAATGAAAATAATGCATTTTATTTTTATTTTTCTAAGGTTATAACACACTTGTATCACTCCTCCCTTCTTTTTCTGCCGTCCATACCTTTCCATTCACAATTCTTACTCTTTTTTTTCCATTTTACGGCACCTATTTTCATTAGTTGTTGTCACAAACATATATTCCTAAATATAGCCTTCTCCTCCTTAGAGAACAACATTATTTCTGCTCTCATGATTCCTGAAATGCATATAGCTCTTTACCACGGCTTGAGGCTTCATAGACTTCCCCCTGTCAAATTTATTATGTCTACTAATTTTCTCTTTTTTCACTTCATATTTATAAGTATTAATATTCAACAATGCACCCCAGTGAGCCAGTGTACAATATTGTTTTTATTTTATTTGTATCTTGTCAGTTAATTTAATTTATTTTCACATTTTATGTAAGGAAATTAATACAAATATGTGAGCTATTAAATTTGTATCTGCACAATTATAGTGATGGAATCAATGACATCAGAAATAATGATGCTAAACATAGGAAAAGTTGCATTTTTGTCATTCTTTGGTTATTCCTTTATTTTTAACCTTTGCCTTATTTTAAATTTTAAAGATGAGCTATATTTCACTGTGTTTATTTATTTTTTGTTATTTAATCGGGATTCTTAAATGCTTTTATATGGAGTTTTACTGGTAAATATGTCATTAAATGATTTGTGTCTCTGAAAACAAGACTTGTGTGCGATCCCCAAGAATTTATTCAGATAGCCCTAAATTTATTATATGAACCTGCCTCAGAAATAGCCCTCCTTCAACACATAGACAATTTACAATTTAATTAAAGTTCTGACAGCACCAAGTTATCAGAAAGCTGAAAATGTAATCTCAGCTAAGACAAAAAGCAATATTTACCTGAATTAATTTGAATGACTTCTTCCAAAGAAACTGTTGAAGTTAGTCATTGTAAAGATTTCAACAAAGCAGGTTTGATTTCCCAGGAGGAAATAATTTTTAGTAATATGGGCCAGTAGATAATAAAGGGATAAATTATGCATTGGTATTAATCATTCCAATAATTTCTGCCTACACCCTTTTTATTTTATTTCTAGAATTTTTATTGATTTTATTGATCTATACAATTTTCTCTGCTCCCCTCCCTGCCTCTCTCTGCCCCTTCAGCCCTTTCCCATGCTCCTCATGCTTCCAATTTACTCAGGAGATCTTATATTTTACAAATTTCCACGTAGATTAGATACATGTATGTCTCCTTTAAGGTCCTCATTGTTGTCTAGGTTCTCTGGGATTATGATTTGTAGGCTTGCTTTCTTTCCTTTAAGTTTAAAATCTGCTTATGGGAGTGCAAGCTGGTATAGCCCCTTTGGATATCTATATGATGATTTCTCAGATAATTAGGAAACAACCTTCCTCAAGACCCAGCAATACCACTTTTGGGTATGTATCCAACAGATGCTCAATTGTACCACAAGGAAATGTGCTCAACTATGTTCATAGCAGCATTGTCTGTCATAGTCAGAACCTGGAAACAATCTAAATGCTCCTCCACCAAAGAACCGAGAGGGAATATGTGGTAACTTTACACAATGGAGTAATACACTGTAGAAAAAAAATAATGACATCTTGAAATGTTCAGGCAAATGGATGGAGCTAGAAAACGTCATATTGAGTGAGGTAACAGAGACCCACAAAGACAATTATGATATCTACTCACTGAAAAGTGGTTTGTAAACATAAAGCATAGAAAACTTTACCCTTATTTTTAAGGTGGAATTTGTTGAGAAAGATACTGGGAAAGAGAGGTAGAAGAAAATTAGACAGTAGTACACTACACAATTGCTTACCCAGTCTTCTTAAGGAGCAGTGTCACATTGGGCTCTAGGGTTGGACATTGTCACACCTGGACTCCTCTTTATATAAAATTATGCATTGGCATTAATCATTCCAATACTTTCTGCCTTTACGTTTATTTATTATGTCTAGATTTTTTATTGATTTTTATTGAGCTATACAAGTATCTCTGCTTACCTCCCTGCCTCTCCTTACCTTACCCTGCCCCTGTAGCCCTCTTTAATGTGATCACTGCCTTAATGGGATCATCTCTGACAATTTTTATCTTTAAAATTAGCATGCAATCTTATACTGATACCTTCTTCCCAATCCTTTCTCCCAATCCTCTCATTTATATCTCCCACCTCTTCAAGTTGTAGTTATACTCATATTAAGTCATGTTCCTTTTTGACAACTATTAAACAGTAAAGAAATTTTACTTCACTTTCTTAGAAAGAACTATGTCATGCACTCTATTTCATACAATTTTTCTTATTTTTTACTCTTCTTGATGAATATTTTTTAAAAAGGAAATGTATTGTAAAATGTCAAAAAAAAGACAAAACATGAAACATTTTCTTAAGGATCAGGAAATGTGGTCTCAGAATAAGCATCTCAGAATCCCCTGTTGTCTGAACTCTGAAGTTTCAGCATGACTTATTAACATTGCTTTTGGACCATAAAACCAAACTATCAATTCTACAGTCAGTGTAACAGTTTTTTAGGGAAAAGTCCAAAGACTATGAAATGTGTAATCATCCTTCAACTCAATGCTTGAAATCACCAAGTATGTGTTGTACCCCAGTTGGTCCCACCCTTTAATCTCTACAATAATATATGGACATTGAAACATTTCAATAAATTTCACAACAACAACAAAATGCTAAAACATATTATACCTTATTTAAATCAAAATTTAAAAACAAAAAATCTATAATGTGTGAAACTTCATAACTGAGGACCATTCAATATCATTTTAAAATAGGTATGATGTTTTTATCTCTGCATTTCTTTTCACTTTAATCATTTCTTTGACTTTTTTGACTTTAGAAGTCCTAGAATGGAAATTTCAGTATATTAATGAAAATATCATGAAATAAAGAATTTTACTCAATTTCTCCTTAAATTATATGTTCACACACATGCACACATATATACATACACCTAATAAATAATAGAGATAGACTTATATCGATATACTTATAGATATAGATAGAGATCCAATATAACACATCTGGACACAAGTAAATATTCATTAGTTTTAAGTTTATTTCCTATGATGACCTAAGCAAAGTCAGCAGTAATATTCTTGAGTCTTATTAAATATTTACAAAATCCAAAGATATATGTGTGTGTAGGTGTATGTGTGTGGTGAGGTATCTAATATAAGGGGATACATATTTTCAGTGATCATTTTTCTTCTCTGCATGAATATAAAATATTGATGAGTGGTTGAGAAGAAATAGAAGACATACAGGGACACACATAGACACACAGACAGAGAAAAGAGAGAGAGACAGAGAGAAACTTTTTTCCTTTCCAAGCAACAGAGAGGCTCCTAAAGTCTTTAGGAGACTGGATGTTAAAATGGCACCAGAGTCCATTGTTTCCCTTTTCAGCTGGATCTTGGACATCCAGATTTCTCATAAAAGAAGGAAAACAATTTAGTATTTGGAAGGAAACAACAATAGAACAATCAATGGAAACTTTTTTTCCTGAGGTTCTGGTTTCCAAGCAGGTAATCCAAGGAGTCCTGTCGAAATGCAGACTCTGCATTGCACTGGCCAGGTTAGACAAAGCAGCTCACATTGGAATTGTAAATGCACATGTAGTTGACTGACGGTGAACACGAATAAAGTAATCCCACACTAACTTCAATTTTGGTATAATAAGGGGTTCTTTATTTAAGGAGGGACTCACAATCACAGTCCTCTGCATGAACAGGGAACAGAAACTGAATCCAGCATCCAGCTATGAAAGAAAGAGAGACAAAGAGAGAGACAGAAAGCGCACCTTTTTGGTACCCAAGGCCATGCCCAACCTCGTAAAACCTCTCAAAGGCCATTGGCTGAAGGAGGTTCTTCATCACTTCTCCATTTTGTCTAAATAAGAGAGTTCCAAACCCAATAAAAAAAAACCTATGTACAATAAGAACAGATATCAAATATAAAAATTAGAATTACCACTAGCATAAACAATATTAAGCAAGAAACATATGCAAAATGTTTCAATCATTATTCTATCCTAAGGAGTATAAGTCTTGTATTAGAAATTGCTTGTCTAAGTCATAAGAGAAAAATAACTATGATTATGCAGTCTTCAACCCTATTGAAGACCTGAGAATGGAGATATTATTACTTGAGTAGGCAGGAAGTAGAATAAAGCAGCTTCCAAAATGTGCAATAAATGAAAGAGACAACTGGCTACCTAGGCAGTCCAGTATTGGAACAACCAACTTTGTCTAAGGCCTACAGTAACATACATACCATGTTTAGAGGCAGAAAAATTTTCAAAACCATCTTACCCTGTCTTGGCAATGTTTGGTAGTCCTTTTTCTTGTATCTTCCTTGTTTAGTCTGGACACAGCATTTTGACAGTGATTAAGGTATGGACAGTTCCTTGCCCAAAGGCCAGTTTTGCCAAGAAGAAAACAAGCTCCAAGTATAGTGACTTCAGTGTTCAACAATCTTTTGGGAATAGATTGGTGCTACCAGGAGCAATTATCTTTCACATCAACAGAACCCTAAGTTATTTAAATGCCATATTCTATAGTTTTTTGAAGTGTCTGTGGAATGCAATCTCTATATATCTAGAGAACCTGATAAGTCTAAGTACAACAAACATGGATGACTATTGACCTATAATACTTAATATTTACATAGCTTAAAGACTAAGACTTCATATCAGAATATTAAATAAACTTTAAACAACTGTGCAACAAATAAAGACAATGGCCTCAAAATGTAATCAATGTGTAAGTATGTTGATCAGAGGTCGAAATATAGTGCAATATGATAAATACATCCTAAAATTGTATCAATGTACAAAATGTCTTAAGTAGAGGTAGGCATGCATACAATATGGTAAAATAACTTTGCATAGGTGTATAAATATTGTAAAGAGAAATAGAAGCATATTTAATATAACAAATATAATTTGAATTCTTACCAATATACCAAAATCTATACCAATGTATAGATTGTATACATTACCTATAAATAATTACCTATAAATAACAACTCACAAGTATTCACTTTATTTCTCACTATTATTATTAGTGTGAATAATCTAACACTAATCTATTTTCCTATTCAATTTATTTTTTATATATTTTAATATATTTTCAAGTGAGATTGCCAAGCCTACAAAACTTCCACACAGTTTTGCAAATAATATAGTTTATGTGTGATTATTTCTGATTTGGGGGGCTGGTAATGAATAAGCATCCTCTGACTACAGAATGGTGCCCACCATCTGGGGTTTGGATCCAAATAAGACCTAAACAAACACTCTTAGAAAATAAGAGGGTTTCTAGACCCACAAAAACAGGAGACAAGCACAGCTTCTTGTTAGCTGCATTTTTTTTTCTGGATGTGCTGTCTTTGCTAGCAGCTCTTTTAAGTCTTCTTGACTTGAAACAAGCAAAGCAAGCTATGTGGCTTCCTGGTTCACAAGCACAAACAACTCTGATTCTTTCAGCAATCCGGCTACAGAGCATTTAAATGGGGTTTGTGAGCAGAGTGCTACAACTTGCTTAACAGCAATATAGACCTGCCCTGTGACCATAAATGAGGGTACGAGCATGGCTTGCAGAGTTGGTTCCACCATGTTGGACTGGGTGGAACCAAAAGGCAAAACAGCTTTGGTCCTAGTCATGCTACTTAGCAATTTAAGAAGCAGTCCTGGTCAGAAATTTAGTACAGATATGCAATAAAGGCAAATTCAGATGGAAAATAACTCTAAAAGAGTCGCAGTGTGTTTAAAAATTGTAGGTAGGCTTGAGAAATAGAAGAAAAAGAGTATAGACAGTTATAAAAGGAGATAAATAGTTTAAAAAATCAAAGTCTTTGAAGAGACAGAGTACAGACAGTCATAGATTGAAGGAGTATAGAAAAATGAGTCATGTAAATATGGAAAATATACAGAGAGTCAGAATTACATATATTATTGTGTTTTTTTAAAAAGTTTTTGACTATGAATGGGCTTTCTGGAGCTATAATCGATGCTATGAGCCAGTCCCCATGTGAATTTCACAGATTGCTGGCTTGGGCTGGAACATGAGTAGAACATCCAGGAACTTCAGCTCATTAGTCATTTCATGGGGGGGAAGCAGATGGCTTCCCTAGAAGAGGGAGTTTTCACCTCCCACAGAATTTGGACACCTTTATCCAAAAAGGCCTCATTGTTGACAGAAACATGTGAAAGTAACTTTCAGAGTGAAGCTACGGCACCTCCCTTTTCTCTCATGACATATGCATGCTTACACAAGATGTACTTCCACACAGGAACTCCCAACTGGAGAACCATTGTATAATCCGTGGGTGCTGTTGTCTCATTATCTGCTGATCAGAGTTCAATAGTGTACAGATTACTCAAGATGTGTGGTTCTCAGGAAGCATTCTCCTGACAAATAGCTTGCATCATAGATACTCAACATCACAACTAGTTTCTTGATCTTTTAAATGATTGACATTTCAGGCTCAATAGTTATTTGATAAGAGGAGTTGATTATTGTATTGTTATATGCTTGCATATATTATATTGTATATCTATATATTTCATATATATTGTTATATGAAATCTTCCTAATAAATACAAGTATCGCTCCCTCATTGGCAGAAATGATAATTATCTCCAAGTATTGCAAAACTCTGCATTTGCTGTCCTTGGTTAAAACTATTAATATTAAAGCATATCAATGTCAAAAAGACAAAGAACATGAGCTTAAGAAAGGAGTGAAACCTAAGGCCATTGTTCATCCAGGCCTAGCTGCTTCTGAGGGAAATTACTGGATCCATGGCTTTACAGTAGCCAGAATCTGAGTTAACATGTTGCAACTGAGGGCCCTGTCATTGCCTGAGATCTGGGCATGCAACTGAGACCATGTTGGTGTCCAAAGGCCTTGATGCAGCCTAGACCATACCGATTTAAGTGGCCTATGTTGCTACCGAGTACCATGGTGATGTCCAGACCACAGTGCAATTTAGGGCCATGTCTGGGATATGGCCCTACTGTGGCCATGTCTGTGTTAACGTCTGTGTCTCTAGTTACCATCAGAAGTCATGTGGATACCAGGGATCTGGGCTGCCAACTAGGGTCTTGTTGATGTCCAATCAGTGTGGCCTGTGCTGGCACTTTATGCCATGATGACATAAAGGCCATGGGTGTTTCTAAGGACCAGGTATGAATCTGTAGTTCTTCCATAACTGGGGTCTGTATTGAAGTCCATGGTCTGAGAAGGCACCAAAGGCCACAAGGAAGTCTGGGAAATGTCCTGCAGCCTGTGTTGATGTTCAAGAACCATACTTTCATCAGATCCACCATGCTGATTTGAGGGCTTATGCTTCCATCTAGATCTATAATATCATCTAGGTCAAGATGCTGCCAAGGGTCATGTCTATGTCCATGGTCCTGCTCTAACTGGGGTCTGTGTTAATTTGTGTGTCCTCTGTTATCACAGGGGTCCATAGGAACCATACATGATAAAAATCAGAGAGCCATTCTGATCTAGTCATGCCCTTTCCTGGCCCTGGCAAAGCTGTCCTTGCTCCTCGTTGGACACTGTAGAGAGAAAACTGGCCCATTCCCTCAGGGGAGAGCTGTCTCATGACCTACCACACTGAGTAGAGATTTCCCCACCCCTTACCATCTAGTGGGGGATAATTGGCCTTGCTGGTATGGGCATTGGAGAGTTGACTTTGTCCCTCACCAGTGGAGGGTGGCCCAGTGGCCTGGACTGACCAGTTCAACTACCACCCAGGTCTACATCTAGTGCCTTGGGTTGGCCCACTCTAATATTTACCACAATTATGAACTGTTGGAGAGGTGGGACGATCAGAAGAGCCAAGAGATCTATGTTGTTTGGATAGATTATTTTGGTTTGGTTTTAATTAAAAGAAATGTTTGAGAGGATGCTGCAATGGTGATTGGTAGATACAGGGGGATTTGAAAGTGATTCAAATTGGGGCACATGATGTGAAATTCTCACATTACGAAAATGGAAAAAAAGAAAGGAAAGGGACCAAAGTTCATTTTCCAGATAAGTATATATTTGCATCTTTTATTATCTTCTCATTTATTTCCCTCTGTATGCAAGATGCCAGAATATCAGGAAGGAACGTAAAATCGCAGTTCTTTCACCCAGATGAACATAATATTTCAAGGTATGTCACCAAATACAAATTGAACCTGGTCTGCAATACATTAAAAATAGGATAGAAGAAAAAAGAAAAACAGACAACAAAAAAACTAAGTACTAGATTTAAAGGGACTATGAATTTGGCAATTTGTTTTGGTATGGTATGGCATAGTAAATGGTACTTTAAAATGGAGTATTGAGTATTAACCCCTGACATCACTATAACAGTGAGTGATTTTTTCCAAAAAAAATCACAGTGTGTGTCACACTGTGTTGGTTTTCAGGACAGCCATTACAAAGTGTCATGGATTGTATGCATAAACAAGAAGAGTGAGGTTTTTTTTTTTTTTTCGAGAATCTTAAGCTTAAGAGGCCAAGACGAAGTTTGAATGGGTTGCTCCATTTTGAGCCCTATCTTCATTAACCATGTCTTCACATTATCTTCAATATAGTCATTGTGTTCTGTTCTTTTGTTATAGAATGCCAATTCTATAACATTGGGACTTTTAATAATATTAATTGCTAAAATGAAGATCTTGTCTCCAAAATAGTCACAGTCTGAGATAACATACAAATGTACACATCAGGAACACAATTCTACCACAGAAAATTCTTAATATGGGTTTTCTAGTTAACTCATTATGCAAAATGTACAAGGTTGAATCTTTGCTTTTTTTACTTTTAATTTGTCTTGAATTGCTATGACACACAGATTAGGTGAACCTCTCTCACTAACTCTTCTTTCCCTCCTCATTGAATTTATAAAGTGAAATAAGTCCAAAACCAAACAAATATAAGAATAACACAGCAATTCCAGTTTATTCTTAAGAAGTTAAAATATTAATGAGAAAAAGCACTTACTTTCTGTGGTGGGTGGGGCTGGAAAGTCTGATGCAGATAGGAAGCCACTGAAAGTAAGATGTAATCCAAAGTTGGGGTGAATGTGTGAAAACAATTGGACCAGGGTGTATTTGGGAAGTCTATAATATTTTATCAATTCTAATAACAATACTTTCTAAGGTTTATACACAAGTCTTAATTTTTTCTTATATTTACTTAAAGTTCATGTCACTTATAACATTTTATTAGGCAACTTTGTCTTGTCATCATTTTATATGCTTTGATGTTCATATAGTTGAAATTCACCTGTAAAATTTCAAGAACTTGTGACAATGAAGACAGGAGTGAGGGGAAGACACACTATGGTAGAGGCTTCCATGGTGCAGATTTTTCTATTCTTTATAAAGAATAGTTGTTTCTCAGTGCCTAAACAGTTTGAGAAACAGAGGAGATAAAACTAGAGAAGACACTTGAAGGAATGGAGGAGCTGGCCTTAGGAAGACAATAATGAACAAATTGAGAGGACAAACCAAGGTACACACCAGAGAACACATATTTTTGGTCCTAGATGGTCACCCTCCCTTTTGAAATTGAAGACATAGAACTGCTGCATTGCCAGTGAGAATATAATGTGATGCATTGCTCTTGGTCACCTAATTGAGTGCCTATAGAATGGCTTAAATTACACATGGGAAAGGTTCAATTTGTTGATTTGTTATAAACCTTAAATTTTATATGTACACACACATATTTACATGTATTGAATACATTATCTCCTAAGATAAAATTATGAGAGTTGATGTCTACGACTTATGTTAAAGGAAGTTTAAGCTTCGTGATTGTTTAGCAGTAAATCTTAATTAACTAATAAAAACACTTATTAAAGTAATATTATATAGATTAAAAACCACACTTATTAAAGTAATATTATATAGATTAAAAACCACAACATGTAATTACAAATGTTGTTGGAGGCTGTTTGTCGTTCCCAGCTGCCCAGATTCCCAAAATAATCACACAGAAATCTGTATTAATTGCATTACTGTTTGGCCAATAGCTCAAGCATATTTCTGGCTAAGTCTTATATCTTAATCCATTTATATTGCTTTGTGTATTGCAATGTGACTGCTGCTTACTGGCAAGGATTTGGTGGGCTCCAGTGGAGGTGTCTGTCTTCTGTGGACAGTTACATGGTTTCCTTCTGACTCTGCCTATTTTTCTCTCTCCCTATAGGGAGAGAGAAAGAGAGAGAGAGAGAGAGAGAGAGAGAGAGAGAGAGAGAGAGAGAGAGAGAGAGAGAGAGAGAGAGAGAGAGAGAGATCTTCCAGCCTGGCTATATTTTGTTAAGCCATTGGCTGAAAACAGCTTCTTTAGTATCCAATGGGAATAAAACATCTATAATGTACAGAGGGGAATCCCACGTCATACAAAGAAGCTATTTTCTACAGTACTCTTAAAGTCATTTCTTTTCCATGCCCACACACACACACACACACACACACACACTTATCTAAATTTTGTTTGTTTACTTGGTTTTTCTGACCTTAAGATATATTATACTGGTACAGGAAATCATTAATAATGACACGGGGACTTGTTGCTACTGCATGTACTGGCTTTTTGGGATCCTAGTCTATTTGGATGCACACCTTCCTAGGCCTGGATGAACTTCTCACAGGGCAGGGTACCGTGCCCTCTCTTAAGACTGGAGGGGGAGGACTGAAGGGGAGTGAGGATGGGGAGTGGGGGAGCAGGAGGGGAATGGGAGGAGGGGAGGAAGTGAAAATTTTTGAATGGAAAAATAAAAAAATTAAAAAAATAAAAAAGCTAGCTAGAAATATTCTTAAGCTATTGGTCAAACAATATTGAAATAAAAAAGCTATATTATACTTGTACAGGTTAGCATGGCTTGAAATTCACTACATAGGCTACTCTGCTTTCTATTTGTAATCTTCCAGCATTAGTCTCCTAAGTGCTGAGATTCTCAAGTACAGGTCACTATTCATGTAGGGCCATTATAATTAATATCTTGATGCTCCCAGGAAATCCATGCTTCTAATGGTTTGGTAATATTGACTGACTCAAATAAGAGCTATATGCTATGTAAACTTTCATTTTTGGTGGTACACCCTTCTGATTACACTAATCACAAAACAGATCTATGTAAGTTTGAGGCCAGTCTGGTTTTCATATACATTTTTCAGGTTTCAGGATAAGAAGACTACACTGTGAGACTTTGTCTCATAAATAATAATAACCAAAAAAAATTTTCCTATTTTACATGTTTACCAATGAAGTACTCAAGATAGCCCTCCTCTAAAGATTCATAGGCTATTGCCATTGCTCTTTGTACCCATCAAGAAATGGGCAGTAATATCCTAAGGCTGAAGGCACCAGTTTTTAGAATCACAGAACATGTTGAAATAAAGCTGGCACAGTATCATCCAAATGACTAGCTTTTGTATTGCTGGATGGTGCTATGCAAACTAATGGAGGAAAAAGTTAATTGCAAATCCTACCTAGCTGTGAACCCTGAGTGCTACAACAGTGGCAGGACTGGCAGGGTGTGTGAACTTTGGAAACACTTTCTGATTAGAATTAAGCCAGATTCACCAGACGAAACCTGTCACCATTATTGGGCCAACAACATATGGAATTACAATATAGGCGCTGGGGTGAACCTACATTTATTATGCTTTTGGATAGACCTAAATTTAAAATGACTATGAATTTATCATTATATTTGTGACTAGTGCATCTCCCATTCTCATCTGAGAAGCTTTATATCATCTATCATAGATGATAATTAATACAAAGATCCACACCTAGCTAAAAGGCAGAGAATACTGATACCGAATGTTCATCCCTGGAATGTATTCCATAAACCCTCTAAAGTTCAGAGATCGTTGCGGAAGAGGGAACATAAACAGTGAAGGAAAGAACGTACCAGAAGAGCAATACATGCAGATACACAGCAAGTGCAATACCATTAAAAAAGATAAACGAGCCCCAGCCAGAGCAAATACAACCATGGCCAAGGAAGTTGTGCACACAGTAGCACTCATTGCTTTGGTACTAAAGACAAATTTAACTTCTCAGAGATGAAGAGCCAGTTTTCTCTAAACATGTAGTGTCTGCCTTAAGTACACTACACAACAGTGAAAGTCTATATATCAAGAATATTTGGAAAGGCAAAAATGGTATTAAGAGGTGTGGTTTTTTTGTTGTTTGATACAGAGTTGGAAAGGTAGAGAGAGGATAGATTTTGAATTGGGATCATATTGCATATGATGAATACACATTATACAAAACACTAAATGAAGTAGTGTTTTAAAAAATCATTTTGGACATTTTTAATATATCAATGTTATCTAAATTGTGTTTTTTAACTTCCATGATGTTTTGACTTTCTTTATTTCTATAAAATGATAATCATATTTGATATAAAATATATTTCTGAGTTTCCAATAAAATAATAAATTAGTTAAAAGTCGAGTGAAATAGTTCTATAGTGGTCACCCATCTCCATCATCTCTATATAACCTTTGCTCCTACGAAACAGGCAAATATAAATCAGTGTCTAATCATATATAGGAATGGAGAAAGTTACATTTTCACATAAACAGGCTTCAGATAGATAATTTACTATAACTTAGGGACAGAATTTTTATGCAGATACATTTTAAATTATAATTTGATATCATACAGCCTAGGAAGCCTAAACACTTCATAAACTACAAAAGCAAATATTTACAAAAACAGATGCACATGAGTGTTTTCATTTCCACTATCTGTCCCGAGGGAACTCACCTGACCTGGAAAGATTTCTATTCATTTCTAAAATGAGAGAAAACACATGAATTTTTTCCTGAAGGGATTTTAGAAAACAGTTTTAAACTGCCTCATTGCAAAATACAGAATCCAGTACTTGGGGTTGGGGGCGGGTATGTCCTGTGTTGTGGTAAGGTATACATCAGATATACAGACTTCAGTTTATGATGCAGAGAGCTCTAAGACACATTTTGTGAAATATAGGCCAGCAAATGACTAGCAAAGAACCATTCTAATGTTGATCAATTTTATCTCTCTATTTTTTTCACTCTCTATTTTGCTCAAATTCTCTATCCAGATTTTCAAATGCTAATTGGGCATCTGAGAGTTGTAACAAATTTCCATGTAAAATGAACTAAGTTGGCTTTGCAGTGGTTATCCAGCTTGACTATGTCTCTAGGTGTCACAGGTAAGGTAGTGACCTAGTTTGTCTTCTCTTGCTATGAGAAACACCCTGCCCAATATGGGCTTGTTGCTTGTGGGAGGAAGTTTGCTTTCAGCTTATACTTTCAGGTAACAGTCCATCATTAAGGGAAGTCAGGAACCAAACTAGTCCCAGATGGCACTACCCACAGTGGGCTGATTTCTCCAACACCAATTATTCAGGAAGAAAATTCCTTGAAATCACACACATCTACTTTTCTTTATCTGAATTTCTCTCTTCCCAAATGACTGTAGTTTGTACCATGCTGACAAAATAAGACCTGTGTGCTTGTGACATAGATTCTATCTCTTCATAGCTGTCTTAAATAGGAGCTTAAAATTTTGGTCAGATTTAGAAAGATATTGTCAGATTGCAATGCTGGAACCTTGACTTCATAATGTATAAACATAAATAATATAATACCCAGATATAAAGCATTTCTCTATTAGATTAGTTTCGTTTTTTCTGGCTGAAACCACACAATAATGATACTTAGATATGATAAATTATAATATAGATTTGAAGATCAGGTAAAATTAGGCTTAAAAATATTCAAGCAACATACAAAATTTTATACATGATAAGAAAAGGTACTATACTTGACTATAGTACATCCAACAATTCCATCATTAATAACACAGGTAAATAAAACATAAAGAGAAAACTATAGATAATAACATGTATCTGCATCCCAAAACTGAAATTTTGGTTGCTGGTATTTTTTAGACCCAATATAATAATTAAAAAAAAAAAAAAAGTGTCCACTCTTCTGCTGCCCGAGTACCTAGCTGGGACTTCCCTGAACTTGTTTCATAGTTACTTTGTTGAATATCTCAATCGTCACCATAGAAATTTC
>JAQHUG010000086.1:520459-556502 GCA_028555095.1 Dicrostonyx torquatus
TGAAATGGAGGCAATGAAGAAAACACAAACCGAGAGATGGCTGGATATGGAAAAGCTGGATAAATGAATAGGAATTAGAGACAAGTATAACAAACAGAATACAAGAGATGGAAGAAACTATCTCAGACACTGAAGACACCATAGAGAAAATAAACTCATTGATCAAAGAAACAACAAATCCAAAAAATTCGTAACACAAAACATCCAGGAAATCTGGGACACCATGAAAAGACCAAACGTAAGAATAATAGGGGTAGAAGAAGAAGAATTACAGCTTGGGAGCTCAGTCCATTGCTTTGATGTGAATGTGGCCTCTGTCTCTATTTCCATCCATCTGACAAGATTTCTATAGTGATGATCAAGATGATCGAGATGATCAAGGTCCAGAAAATATACTCTATCCATTTCTTTCTGGCAGTTAATGACCCTTTTCATGGCTAGCCCCATTCATAGAGCTGATAGAACAACCTATTTTTTTTCTCCTAGCCACTTGCCTTCTCATCTCCCTCAAGGAACAGATGCCTGAGGTCTCCAGGATGACAGTTAATTGGATGCCTCTCCAGCCAGCGACACCTCTCTGAGCATAAGCCCAACAACTCCCAACTCTCTTCTCCCCCACATTGTCCCATACATGCAGAATGTAACCAAACCTAAGCTGCTGCCCCTATACCCGAAGAGTCTGGGATGTTTGAGTGGAAGTATCACCCTAGCCCCTAGAATTTATATACCCAAAGATTCTGAAATGTTTGGGTTAAGGCTTAACCCTAGTCCCTGGAATCTATATGTCCAAAGAGTCTGTAATGTTTCGGTGAAAGTTACATCCCAAACCCCCTTCCCTGGGAGTTGTCTCAGTCCAGACTCCACTGCCGAGAGATCCCATTAAATGATGACCTCTCTCCCCAAGGATGCTTAAGACCATTCCCACAGCGTATTTAAACTGCCTCTCAGACAACAAACACATGTTCTTCCTTTCCCATCTCCTCTCTGAGGGGCTGGAAGGCCACCTGGGAATGCTGGTATCCATTAAAGTTGGGCTTTCTCTAATTTTGTTTTATTTGGTATGATTTTGATTATTGCATCGGTGGAGAGGTTTATGGAGCCTCAAAAACTTTTCACTGAGTTGTGAGGATCCAGCCAATTTCCAAAAACCTATCAAATGAAAAAAACCCACAAACAAACAAACAAAAATAACTGGCTTCCAAATTATATTTCCACATTTGGAATGACCAAATTGTGATTATGACCCCAAATTTTCTACACTAAATAAACTCTTTGGAAGCAGAAACTAGATTGTGCTTACTAAAGCCTGGTAGGGTAAGTTGTGTTTATGTTGGTGAATATTTTTGAACAAACAAGAGAAAGACCAAAGAGGGAGGTCCCCTAACATATTCAGCAGAGTTGCTAGCACTTCCTCAGCCTAAAGAAGCAGTTGTTGTTTCAGTCTCCATTGCAATCAGTCAGCATGCTCCACAAGACCAGGACCAAAGCCAGACTTACACCTGAAGTGAAGATCATTAGCAACACCGCAGCTTCCATCCCAAGTCCTCCATGTAACACCTGTGACTGCTTCGGCACTAGTGACAATATGTGTTTCCAAGGTGTATGTTTGCCTTCCAAGTGGACATGTGGCTACACACCTGTCTATGTTCTCAGGCCCTTGAGAAAAACTTATTTCTTCAAAGTAGGGCATACTCATGACATTCACATGGCAGTTTTTGGATCAAAGGAAGTGTTCTGCTGTCCTGGGAGGGTGGCATTAAATAGCAGAGGAAACGTGTCTTTGTGAATGCAGATCTGATATTGTTATAGGCTTTCGAGATATCTAATGACTGAAAAGAAAAGAAATCCATTGAAACAAGATTCCCTTGTCTAAATCAACTTGTTATCAGAGTAATTATTACAAGACAACCCTTTCAATTATTTATATTAATCAATAATTTAATTTTTGTCTTTCAATGCACTTACTATCAGAGTAATTATTACAAGATAGCATCTGTATTGCAAGAATAACTGTTTTTTAATGTTAGGAAAGATGGAGCAGGATATTTTCATCAGCACCTGGGTGATCGATTCTTGACACTGACAGCCATTGTGGCCATTCATATCTCAGTATTTTCATTTGTTCAACTCCTGCTCTCAGCTCTTCAATTTATTCTACTCTTTCTCAAATCTTTACAAGAATCTCTCATCATCTGTCTCTGCCTCTCCACCCTTCCTTCCTTATCCTTTTTCCTTCTTCTTCATAATCCCATAGCACATATTACAAAGAAGAATTCAGTATTTCAAAACTATTGTTCTAACTATTCAAAAATTGAAGAGCTGAATTTCCTTTCTCCACAATAGGTTGGAATCTTTGGAATCAGGAGGTCATGAGATAACCAATTTTAGTAAAGACTGCACAAATTACACTTGGGATTCCAATATCATAATGAAAAAGGCATATGCACTAAGTTTTAGAGAGTTTATTTTAATAATGAGTAGAAGAGGAAAGGAATGGTGTCATTGACAGTTATGTGCCCCTCAGAGCCCTCCACAGTACTTTTGTTTATTTACTAAAGACAGAAAATGTTCTGGAAAATAAATAGTGAAATTAATCAAGAAGATGACACCAGAAATATTGCAATGCTATTTTTGTAAGAACAAAGAAAACAATTCAAAACAAAAAACCTCACAAAGTAAACAAGGAACTTTTGTAAGGGTCTAGTTTGTTCTGTTTGTACACAGTAAGGTAACTCGCGAGATATTTGTGACTTTAGAGCTCTAAATTGTAAAGAGTTGAGATTCTTTTCTTTTCTGATTTGTGTTAATTTATTTAAATCACATTTTACATACCAATTCCAGTTCCCACTCCCTTTCCTCCTCCCACTCCATCCACATACCCCCACCATCTACTCCTCAGAGAAGAGTCATACAAAGTCATCAAAGTCTAGCACATTACTTTGAGGCAGGACAAAGATTTTCTTATATCCCAGATGCATGTGAGTATTCTTACACCATTTCATATTTTTGGAAGTAAATCATGCACTACCTTCTTTCCAGCGCCAAGTCACATGGTCATCAGCAATCAGAAATTCTGTTTAGTATAAATGTAACTTTGATTATTGATTTTATCTCTAACCTAATAGCATGATAAAGAAAATAGCATTCTATATTTTTAGCATAAGTACCAATATCAGATTTTATTTATTCTTGCCTTGCATATGAGTTGTTCTTATGACTTACTTTGAATGTGGTAGAGGCGATATTGCTTGACTCTCAAAGAGAAATCTCACGATTGTGTTGTGATGTTTTCTCTACATGAACACCATTTTATGAATAAGATTAAGGAAAAAGACCATGTATAGACAAGAACTCTGTAATCTCTACCATTCTGACTATCCCAGTTGGCATCCAAACCTTGTTACCCAAGCCATTTTAGAATGTCCTGCTCCAGTCAAGAAATGAACCCATTGAATAATAAACACCTATTAGAACAACAACTTCCCAATCTCTCTTCAATTTATGGAGATATGGAGCTTCTCATAGTTTGGATACATGTAATATTGATATGGACTTTACACAGTAAACTGGAGTGAAAATCATTTTCAAAATTAGCTTATTAATAAACAAAATATCTTAAAACATGAATAAGGTTGACAGTAGCTGTAAAAGGTGAGTTGAAGATGAAAATGTTTTTCCTTCCTGATTTTATAAGACTCTTCCTTAGCAGTTAGACAAGAAATAAGGTTCTTACTCCCAAATGAAACTTGGGACAGGATTTTGACAGAAAGGCTTTCATTAAAAAGTAAATGTACAATTATGTCGAGCATGCATATTCATTTTCTTGCCATACCATAAATGTACATAGATAGTTATGTTCTAACTTTATAAATATGGGTTGTTTTGACAGATGTGACATATACATATGTATCTATTCCTATCAGTGTTTTAAACATTGGCTTGATATCCACCTATTGGTTGATTTTCATTATATTTTAGTCATACCATACCCTAAGAACAAATGCATCTCATTTTTAAAATAAGCAAACCATTTTGCTTTCTTGTTAACCTCTGACAGTGCAAAGTAAAATTATTCATTCAGCACACACTCTATGATTATTTATGAGATGCTAAGTAGATGTATGATGTGCTAATTATTAAGAAAATGTATGTTTGGAACTTTTCCAGGTGTCTCTTTAATTCCTGCTTTCCCCCAGGTGTAGTTGTTCTCCCTCTGAAAGAACTTCCGTGTTTTAGACCGTGTCTGCAATGTAGTGAGAGAAATTTGAGAATAAAATCAAGACAGAAGAGGTTGATCAATTCTATAATACCAGAACTCAGACGGCACACGCAGAAGAACTGATGTACATTCAAGGCCAACTTTATCTACACAGGGAGATTCTTCCTCAAAAACAAAAATCTATTACAGATGCTAACTGAGAAAATACTTACTGCAAATAAAATAATAAAAATAAAATAATGTCATTAATTTTAATATCATGCTACAAAAATGCCCAATACTCTTTTAAAGAAAAAAAAATTTAAAACCTCGTATGAACTATGGACACCACCTAGTATAAACTGAAAACAGCTTGATTTCAACAATGGAAGAAATCAGAAGGAAAATTTTAAAATGGACAGAAAAATGATACATCAAAATAGTAATCTGTATAGCAACTAATTTCTTATTTTTTTCTGCTTTGGATATATTTAAAAATGTTTAAGGAAAGGGACCCTTTCAATTAAAATATGTCACTAGTCTAGAGTTGGGAGACATATATATTAGATTCTAACAAACTTTCACAAATAATCATGCATTCCTTTATTTTTGACATTAACCATGGTGGACCTATAACAACATACATGGACAATGCTTTTGAGATGTTGCTCACAATATATTATCCCCTATGCTTGTCTAAATCCAACCAGTGTAGTGTAGTATTTCAACAGTCTCCTATTGGATTCATCTACACCCACCCTTGATTGCCAGTCAATTTAATGCCTGTTTTTTTTTCCCCCCAAAGCAGGGTTTTAATCATGTGACTCTCTTTTCTTAAAATGTGTGTGTCCTTTGGCATTATTGTCAGAATCAAGGCAAAACAGTTTAAAGGTGTTCTCCAGAATCTAATTTGGTCTAGCTTGTATGCATCTTCACAACTACTTGTGTGGGAGGGTCCACCTGTATTTCTGTGTTTTGATTGGTTAAATAAAGGGCTGCCTGGCTTATAGTTAGGCCAACCCTTAGGTGGGCGGAGTAGACAGAACGGAAGTTCTGGGAGGAGAAGAAGGAAGGAGCAGAAGCCCCAAGCCACCATCGCAAATGGATGCAGGTTAGACCCTTCCGGTAAGTCACCACGTGGTGACTTACAGACTTTTATAATGGGTTAGTTTAATTATGAGAGCTAGCCGGGAAAAGGCTAATGATAATAAGCCAGGCAGAGTTTAAATGAATCCAGTTTGTCACGTGGTTATTTCGGGTGCAGCCAGCCGCTGAGCAGGCCAATGGCTGGGGGCTTGGAAGCTTGGTGCGGGGAACAAACAACACGCAATCCTCTCCCCCCTAATCACAACATACTTGTTATATTATCCTTGTCTTCTGCTGACAAGCATACTGATTCCTTCAGGTTCCAACAACCTACCGAATATTTCAAGATGCCAAAATATATGGTTGCATTTATTTCCCTCAGCCTAGAATTTTCTTGATTAAATGAGTTTCTACTCACATATCCAATCTCAGACAAAAGGTGGCTTTTCCAAATGAATTGATTTGAATTGTCATAACTTTCTGAAGTTTTTGCTAGATACACTTTCCAGGGTTCTATAATTTCATTTGTAATATACTTTATTTTTTTATAGAAGCATCTTTTCTTTTCACAATATTTGAAGAAATGATAAAAAAATCTGACCTGTAGCTATCCATAGATGAACCCACACTGACATATCATCATTGACCTGTCTGCTGCCAACAATGTCTATTGTTTACATTAGCATAGATACTGGTTCTATGCATTCTATAAACTTGTAAGGATAAGTTTTTAACACTACCACATTATATAGACTGTCGTCACAAGTTAAATGCTGGTGTGTATCCTACACATTGGTTTCCTTCTTTGACCTAATGGTATATAACCACACATTGTTTGGTACTGTTAGTGGTGTTTCCCTTTGTAGAATGTAATAGCTGAAATCATACAGCATGTGGTTCTTTTCATTTTGGTGTCCTTTTCATAATATACATTTAAAATTTATCCATGTCTCGTTGGGTCTTGAAAGAACCACTCTGTTTAATGCTGAATAATAGTTCTCTGAGTGTGTTAGCTTTATTTGTCGTATACTACTGAACATCTTGGTGGCATCCAAGTTTGAGAAATTTTAAATAGAACTTTTATAACCATAAATGTGTAGATTTTTTTTTTAAATGAACATACATTTTCAATTTCATTGGCAAAAAGCCAAACACATAATTGCTGGCTCTTAAGGTAATGGCATGCCCAACTTTATCAGAAATTGCCAAACTGCCTTTCAAGACAGGTATGCCATAGTTTATTTGCATCAACAACAAAAGAGCAATCGTGTTACTCTTACATTCACTAAACCGTGTACTGGCAATGCTCTTTATTTTGATTAACTTAATAGCCTTCCGGAAGCAAATCAGTGCTGTTTAATGTGTTTTCTTGAAAAACGTAAGATGGGATAAGAATAAGAATGTAATATTTCTAGTCCCTTTGCATCAGAATATCTTCTTTCGTGAAGTCCCCATTGAAGTCAAGCTTTGTCTTTCTTTTTGTAATCACTGTTTCCGTATTGTTGAACTCTAAGATATCACTGTACATAAATACTTTTACCATGTTTACGTCTTTTAAATATTTGCATTGCTTTAAAGGATATTTTAAAAGACAACAGTTTTTAAAGGCTCATTTTTAGATCCACTGGTATTCTGTTCATTTATTTATTTATTTTGCCTGCATATATGGCTCTGCCAGGGTGACAGATCCTATGAAACTGGAATTGAACTGTCATGTGGGTGCTGGGAATTGAACCTAGGTCCTCTGTAAGAGCAGCTGGTGCTCTTAACCACTGAGCCATTTCTCCAGCCTCTAAAACAATAAATGTTTTTTTTTGTTAAATTCCAAGTAAAGAATTGTTTCCTCATGTGTCTTGCATTTGTTATCATATGGAACATAGTCATGGTGATAATGGTTTTCTAGTATGTTTTCTTCTTTGAATGCTGGTTTCTTTTGATCATTTTTAGCTACCTTTTTTGAAGTGTCCACCATCAACGTTTAGGTTAATTTTTTTTTAACTATATGGATGTCTCCTCGTTCACAGTCCATTTGCTCAAATTACTGATTGTTCCATTCCAAGGTCTATGAAGATTTGTTCCAGGTCGTTGGTTCTTTATATCTGTCTGTTTCTAGGATCTGTTTTATCTTGCTCTTCCTTAGTGTATACTTTCTTGATTACCTAATTTTGGTGATGTGATTACTATTACTCAATATTTCTTACTGTGTCTTTATAGTGGTCTTCAACTCAGATTGTGTCTGTTCTCCAGCTTTTGTGAAGGCCCTGAGACCAAAGACCACTGTCTTTTGCTTCTGTTGTATCTTTACATGTTAATGTTGTTAACTTTCTCTGGTATATGTCATGGTGTGAATGGGTATCTCGTGGAAATATCCTGATATCCTGTTCTACTGGGAATTTTTACTTATGGATAATTATGAAGATGACTTCATCCCTAAGCTGTACGGTCTGTTTGATAATAAGAATATTTGCTTATAAAGAAATTTGATGAATTAAAATAAATAAAAGGAAGTGTTACACAGCTAGGGCCTATGATCTTGCCTTGATTCTGATCTGTGTTTGAAAGTTTTGAGTTTCTTATCACTGAATAAAGTATTAAAAATAGATAATTTGTAGCGGTTCCTTATCAGTTTGAAAAAGTTCTTCTTGATCACTAGGTTATTGAAAGGATTTACATTTCAACTGTTAATAATAAGGTAAATTTGTTATTTGTCTGTGTCTCTTAATATGGCATAGTATATTAGTTGAAATTTATAACTTATTTTTAATTTTTAAATTTATTATTCCTTTTAAAAATAACATGTATCTACTACACATTTTAAAACATATTTAATTGATATAGAATGACACCACCTTTCATCTCTCCAGTCCCTGTGTACTACTCTCCTTTTAAACAACATTAGGCCCTCACCTAGTTGAGAGCCACACATTTGATTCTCATTGTTAGAGAGATAGATGGCTCAAAAGTTAAATCACTGACTTCTCTTCCAGAGGACCTGTGTGCTCATTCTGGTACCCAAATGGAGACTCACAGCTATCTTCAATGTCAGTCCTAAGAGGCCTGATTCCCCCTTCTGCCCTTCATGATCACCAAGCATGTACTCGGTACAGAGACATACTTGTAGACAAATTATCCACACAAATACACAAAAGTAAAGTTAAATTATGTGTTTAGAAAATTATTTAGGGCCCCAGTGAAAGTATAGGGGTAAATAAAGATTAAAGCCAAATAATGATTATCAATATACATTTTAATTGACATCTAAAGCAATAGAGGATTTGAAATAAAAAATTTAACCATGTTTATATACATTAAGTTTTAGTAAAATTAGATTTGTTTAGTTTTACAAAAAATATCCGTTGCCCTGTGTTACATATGCGCTACATGGTATAGTGGTAATAACCAAGCAGGAGTCACACTGAGACTGAATCTGAAAAATTGAAAGTAAGATCATGGATATCTGTGGCTCAGATATCAGGCTACAAGACTGATCCCATATAGTCTGGTAATATTCTAGAGACTTCTACTTAACCAATTTGACAAAGAATTTTAATAATCTATTATATGCTCAAGTTGACTGGCAACTTTGATAAGCTATTAAACCGTGTAGACCACATAGCTGTCTAGCAAAATATTTCCAGGTGTAACAGAAAAATCTGTCACAGAAAACACTAAATAGGACCCATATTTTTCTTATAATAGTAGCAAATTGCAATCAGGACAGTCTTTTGTTTCTTCTTTTGCTATATTAAGAGTCTTATGCTAAATTTCCCATTCATTTTGCCTGGTGAAGTTCTCAGTGTGCTTCTTCACTGCCTTCTGATGGAGGTCTAAGTTTATTTGGAAATAAGAAGAACTGTTGTTTATACCTGAGAGTACATGGGCTCACCATGGGCAGTACCTGGGAAGAGAGTAATTTATAAAATAATCACTCAACTTTTGATACATGAAATCTATCTTAGATAATGTAAATAGTTTAAAACAGGAAAGTACAATGGATTACATTAAAAAATGAGTTTGTGAGGGTGATTAGTTGAAGATGTTAGGACTCTTAAGATGATATTTATTGGGTACTTTGACACATGCAGTTGCTTTGGGCTTTGCAAACAAATTGATAAGCAATTGTAAACAGAGCAGATAATACTTGTGTAGATGCTTACACCTCAGCCAGAAACATTCTATAAAAGAGTATTCTTCTAAAGACTTCCTCTTCCCACGAGAATATATTTTTTTTCTAGAGATCACTTCTCAGTTAATGGCTTAATGGGAATTAGGGATTAAACACCCAACTTCACTTTTCCATGCCATGTCATTCCATTAAGTATTTCCTCCAATGTCGATGGGCCTGTACCCATGGTGATAATTGTTGTCACATTCACACATCATTCCTGTATTATCCTTCTGTCTTTCTCTTATTTTACGACCCATCACCAGTATTACTTGACATGATTTCTCAAATAGACTGCTTCAATTCAAGTGTTTGTCTTCTTGTCTGATTAAGGGAGAGTTCAGATAAAGAGATTGGTTATGAGTGTTAGCTGCCATGATTACTTCTTAGGTAGTGTAAATTCCTTTTGAAGTATATTCTATATGAATTATCCAGCAAGAATATGCCCTGCATAAGGCCCTTGTATTTTTACTTCACCTATGTAAGACTCATGGAGAGTTAATAATTTATTCATTTCTAACACTTTTGAATATTACAGATTATTGTTTTCATTGTCTGTTGGCATTTATAGGTAAACTACTTATGTTTGTTTATATGATAGATTTTTACTTTTCTGATATATACTTCTTTATGTACTTTTATTATTTTTCTTTAACTGAAATTGCATAAAAGGAGAGATAAATTCTATGAGAAGATTACTGGTCTTTTAATCATACAGATTATAATTTTCCTGACTATGTAAACATAAAAATATCATTTCCTTTTTAAAGTTATTGGAATCTAATCTATTTTTATCATTGTTCACCTCCCAAAGTCCTCAACGTCTCTCAAAAAAGAAAAGAAAATCAAATTAAACAAAAAAAATAAAACAAAAAATTTATCAAAACTAAACATAATGCCCCACACACAAAATATAGAGTCTCTTTTGTATTGATCATCTATTTCTAGACATGAGGCCTGCCATGGAGTGTGGTCGATATACCCAGTGATGTTACATTGAAGAAAACTGTTCCCTTTTTTTCCAAGCAGCTGTCTGTTACAAATAGATTCCTGGTTATGGGTAGGACTTTATGTCCATTTTACTTTCTAGGTGATGGGATTTTGTCAGGTTTGAAATTCTGTAAGTCCTTTACATGCTGTCCCATTCATAATCTCCATAAGCCTATGTGTGTATTGGTTTTGTTGTGTCTGGAAGACACCGTTTTCTTGGACTGTTGTGCTGCCTCTGATTCTTATAATCATTTTTTTCCTCCTATCATGCACACTAAAGTGTTCAAGGGCCTGGAATGTGCATGCATTGCACATTCTCGCACAATGTGTTATCTTCAGCAATAACACACACACACACACAGAGTGAGAGTTAGAGAGAGAGAGAGAGAATTGAATTACCTAACAATGGACAGTAAAAACCCAACTAGACACCACATCCTAACCAATAAAAAGTCCTGTCTTAGGAATAGGTTATTTCTTTTGAAGTTAGTAATCAGTGTGGTTATTTATTTATTTATTTATTTATTATGTATACAATATTCTGTCTGTGTGTATGCCTGCAGGCCTGAAGAGGGCACGAGACCCCATTACAGATGGTTGTGAGCCACCATGTGGTTGCTGGGACTTGAACTCAGGACCTTTGGAAGAGCAGGCAATGCTCTTAACCTCTGAGCCATCTCTCCAGCCCTAATCAGTGTGTTTTTAAGGATTCTTAAATTTCACAGGCTATTACTATTCCTTTTTTGTTTATTTTCTGTGGCTTGGTGGCAAACAGTTATGTTTCTTTTTACCAGATCTCCATTTGATGGTGTTGCTTCTTGTCCAGAAATAACACTTTAAAAGCCACTGCACCAAGGTAAGCTTTGCACTTTAGATTGATGCTACTAATACAGGAATTCTAATTGTATTTGCAATTGCTTGAAATACTTAGATTATTTCAAACTCCCCTTTAATTGTGTCTTCAAGATTTTGAAAGTGTTACGTTCCCTTTTATCTAGGATTTTAGTGTGTTCCATGAAATATTCTTATGGTCTATAGCTGTCAAACCACTAACTACATTGAGAATGTCCTGGTTTATTTAAAGTATGTTTAAACATGGTGGCAAGATGTATCATGATTTTTGTTTTGCATGTGATATGGCCAGTAAAGTTTGCAAGAAGATAAAGTTTGCCTTCAGACAGACCATATGCTCTTACTGATGTTGCCCAAATGTAGCATATTATCCAATTTAGCAAGAACAAACTACTATTTAACATTGTACTTGTTTCAACAAAAGCCTTGGGGATTTGCTTCTCTAGGAGCATGCTGGATGACAATTAGGAGGTGAAAAAGTGTCTTTTATATTTATGATAACAAATGGTTTTGTTTGCATCTGTACTTCTAACATCTCGAAAAATGCCCAGCCAGTAAAAGGTGCACAAAAGCTACTGCTAAGTAAATCATTGAAGGAATGCTGTGCTCTGTCTCTCATGCTTTCAAATTCCATAGTATAATGAAACACTATACAAAATGAGATTTCATTTTACCCTCGCTAAGTGTTGTTGTAAGAAAGGGGTTTGCTGAAGGCCTTACGGCAGCCTTCTTTTTACATTTTTCTAGAAGCACAGAAGGTTATGTAAAATATATGCAAAGATTTCTGTCTCCATAGTTCTGGCATGCTAACTAGAGAATTATAAAAATAATGGGATTTAGAATAAATATCAAATATTTTGCTAAGTATGCTGACTTTCTGATGACTTGAGACAGTGATTTGACTTCTATTATTTTTCTTCTGCATTTTAGCTATAGTTTCTTAGCAAAATGAACGTTAGAATTGGAAAACAAAAGAACCACATTACAGTTTTTTTTATAAATCAAGTTTAAAGGTATTCTGCTCTTTTAAGAATCTTGTAAGGAAGATGGTTTTATTTCTACTGTATTGAGAAGAAAAAATTAAGCTGAGAGATATTACATAGTTGTTCATGGTTAGGTAGTTGACATAGATTTAAATGAAAAGAGAGAAATATAAAAGAACTCTTTCTCTTACATATATATTGAATACTATTAGTAAACACTTTATGTAATTAGGCATATCTACAAAACCAGTTAGATGAAATAAAAATAAGTTTCCAATTTAACAATTTCATTCACCCTCTTTAGATTATTCTTTGACTCGAGATAATTGTTTAAGAGTGGACAACAATATTTGTAAACATCACCAGAGATGAGTACTCCATTAAGAAGAACAAATAGGAATATTAATAAAATGTATTTAAATAAAATAATAGAAAGGACTAGTCTACGGAACAACCAGGCTTTTTATAATAAAATAAAGGGCAGGGGAAAGGCATAAAATTAGTGCAAATGAAACTCCCTGGAATATACAAGGGTAAACCTAGGGAAGACTCTTAGTAATGGGGGACAAGGAGCCTGAACCAGCCATCATTTGTAACCAGAAAAGGCTTCCAGTGAAGTGATTGGGGACACCAACCCCATCACAAAACCTTTTACAAATTGTGGTGCCTGCCAGATGTGCTGGGGTAATTATATCAGAGAACATGTGGAAATGGCCAACCAATGATTGGGACAACTTGAAACCTGCACCAGAGGAGAGAGCCCACTAGTGACACTACCTGGTGAGCCAGAAATCAGAGACAGAATTACCTAGAAACCTAAAATAGAGCCACACATGACTGATGAAAAATAAAAAAAAAAAAGTCAATGGAATGATTTCTAATGACATGCTGGTTTACTCATAGCATAATAATCATCATAGAGACTTAATCCAGAAAGTGATAGGAGCAGCTAAAGACTCAGTCAAACGACAGATGGAGCATAGGGAATTCTGCAGCAGTGGAGCAGGAAGAATTGAGGAGCCAGGGAGCTCAGGACACCACAAGAACATTGTCCACCCAATCAACTAACCAGGGCTCACAGAGAATAAACTGACAATCAGAGAACCAGTATAAATCTCAGGAGGCCCTCTCCCTACACATTATGGCTGTGTATCTTGGTGCTCATGTGGGACTCCAATAGTGGAAGTGGGATCTGTCTTTGATTCCTTCGCCTTCTTTTGCAACCTTTTCCTCCTACTGAATTGCTTCATCTTACTTTATTATGATGGTGTATTCCTGGTCTTAGTGTAATTTGCTCTTCTTTGTTTGGTTGATCATCCTGGGAGGATTGTTACTTTCTGAAGGAAATGCAGGAGGAGTGAATATGAGGGAGAGGATAGGTGTGTAATGGGGGGGGGCTTCAAGGAATGGAGGGAGGGAAAATTGTGGTCAGGATGTAATATATGAGAGAAGAACAAATAAAAGGAAAAAAAGGCAGAAATGAAACAAGAAGTGTAAGATGAAAAATGAGGGAAATAAGTAATCAAATATATTATAAAATGATGTGCTCTGTAAATTATACATAATTACACATGTATTATTTTTATTATTATGTATGACAAATAATTCCAAATTGAATAATTATTAGTAAAATAAATGATAATAAGGTACATAATAAAGATATATATGGAACCAAACACAAAGAGATAAGAAGTAATAATAATAATAATTATTATTATTATTTGGTTTTTTGAGACAGGGTTTCTCTGTAGCTTTGGAGCCTGTCCTGGAACTAGGTCTTGTAGACCAGGCTGGCCTTGAACTCACAAAGATCCACCTGCCTCTGCCTCCCTCTTGCTGGGGTTAAAGTTATGTGCCACCACCATCCAGCTAGAAATTATTTTTATAGTAGGCATTTTGGAGCAATTGAAAATTTCAGATTGATCTATCAGATAATTAGAAATTGAAGATAGAAGGAAATATGTAGAACCAAGAGTTAAATTTGTGACTTCACTAATGAGGGAATATTTTAAGCTCAGAGTGTTAGTGATTACCATGAAAAAATAAATGCAACCCAAATATAGCTTGTAGTTCTTCTAGTGCACACATATGCTATGGAATATTATTTTAGCTGGACAAAGATGTACTATATTTGTTCATACTAATATTGGGTTAACTTTGTAAAATGTGCCTTACATTTGTTCTTGCTGTATTTGTTTAATAATAACAGGTGGGGCTACATTTCACCTTGACTGCCCAAAGCACCTAATTGGTCTAATAAAAAACTGAATGGACAATTGTTATGCAGGACAGACTTGGCTGGACTGGCAGATAGAGAGAATGAAAGAAAGAGAAGGAGAGAGGAGAGAATATAAAAAGAAAGAGGTAGATGCCTGGGACCAGCAGACACAGAGTAAGACAGACATAAAGAAAGAAGATTAAAAAGCTCCAAGGCAAAACATAGATGAAGAACAAAGGGCTTATTTAAGTTAAAGAAAATAAAAGCTGTTGTACTTAGGGGAGAGGTGTACGTGTTGTATGTTCCCCAGCCGCCAGGCTCCCAAGCCCCCAGCTGCTGGCCCGCTCAGCTACTGGTTGCTTGCACCTGAAATAACCACTTGAGGACGGTATTCATTTAAACTCTGCCTGGCTTATTATCACTAGCCTTTTCCCGGCTAGCCCTTACCTCATAAACTAACCCATTATAAAAGTCTGTAAGTCACCACATGGTGACGTACCGGAAAGGTCTAACCTGCATCCATCTGCGACTGTGGTTCGTGGCGTCTGTCTCACTTCCTTCTCTCTTCCCAGAACTTGCATTCTGTCTACTCTGCCCACCTAAGGGCTGACCCATCTTATAAGCCAGGCAGCTCTTTATTCAACCAATAAGAGTAATACAAAATACAGGAGAACACTCCCACATCAAAAAGCCTAGCCAGCAATGAGCATAAGGCAAGGATATCCACTCAAAACTAATGAATCTCTGTTTCATAATTTGGGAGCTTGTTGGTAGACCCACCAAAAGCCTGGCACACACATATATTTATTTTCCCGCACACACACACATGTATATTTGAAAATATTTTTGATTCAATAAATTCTACTCATGAATTCTCTCTCCCAGATTTTCCTCGATTCCTAGATCCTACAACTAACTACATACCTAGTTTCATTCCCTTATTTTTTCTCTCTTTGGAAATAAAACAGTCAAAAAAAATCAAACAAACCAGAATGAAAAAAACCTAGAAAACACACATACAAAACACCATAAAAACACCAACTGAAAAATATAACATATAAGTAAAAAAATAACAGTAAGAGCACCGTGTTCAAACAAAGCAATCTAAAACAAAAAGTTTACAAAATTATCACTGAAAGATTATTTGTGTTCTCTGTCTACTTGTAAGCATGAGGATTACCTTTGGTTATGGAGCTACAGTGAAATCACATTGCATTGTTCTACTACTAAAGAAACCTAACAAAATGGCTTGTAATGACATTCTGCTGTAACAAAGATCAGTGACTTGCTTAGTCATCATCAGAGAAACTTTTTCTTTCAGTAGATGAGAGCTATACAGACACCCACAATTGGACAATATGAAGAAAATGAGAGATTTTTGAATATTCAGCCCTAAATGAGATGTCTTCATCAAATACCTCCATTAGGGTTGAGGAAGCTATGCGAGAGAACAGGCAGAAAGATTGTTAGAGCCAAAGGGGATAGATGACTCAAAGCTAACACAGTTGTTATTGAAAGTAGATTAGAAAAAATATGTTAAAAATTACAAAAATATAAGTACACTCTCCTCAGAGTGAAATTAAATTCACTGATAAAAGACTTTTCATTCATAATAGAAGATTCCAGAAGATAATGGCACTCCTTTAAAGATTTGGAAAAGGAGACACATTAGCTAGTTTGTTCTGTCTTTCATTGGAAAAGTTAAATCATATTTTTTGATGTATGTAAAAGTGATCCATGGAGAAATCCTGAATAAGACATATTTTAATTTTCAACACAAACTATTGAATTAGCAGAAATTCAGTAGAAATTAAGAGAAGAGAAAAGAAAAACTAAACATAGCTGGATGGAGTAAGTTTCTGGAGGAGACCACTTTTTTCTTTATTAGGACCACATAGGTGGCAAGATAATATTTAATAGAAGAAGGAATTATGATGGCTTACTGTCCAAAGAGAAACAGTCCTTCACAGGAGAAAAGTTTGGCAGCAGGAGCCTGGCTGCTCACATACAAAATAATTAGGAACCAGAAAGTATTCTGAAAGTGGGGAATAGCTATAAACCCACAAGCTTAATCTCTCACTCATACTGATATACTTCCTCGAGGGAGGCTTGTTCTTCTAGACCTCTACAACTTTCTTAAATGGTTCTAATATATGGGGAGCAAATGTTTGTGGCTATGGGGAACATTTCACATCAAACTACCTTTTTAATGATTTAACAGGGTAAAGTTTCAAGGAAAGAAAACAAATCAGTAATTTCTCACTCAAGAAAAATAGACTGAAATGCCTGTCTTGTAGCAGTCAGAGTCAGAAATGATAAATAGCTAAGTTCATGGAAATGTGTTAATATTTGGTGTATTTCTTAAAATGTGATATGTACTGAAGAATACCAATTGAGGGCAGATGTAGTAGTGTACAATTGTAATCTTAAGTTTTTAGGAGGTTGAGACAAGAGAAACCCAGTGAATTTGAGGACAGTGGGTACTATGTATTATGACAGTATCTCAGAGAACAAAAAGAAGATTTTTTTTTTAACATTCTTACTTTGCATACCAATCCCAGTTCCCTCTCCCTCCCCTCCTTCTGTTCCCTCTACCTTCTCTTCACCCCACCCCCATCTTCTTCTTAGGGAAGGTGAGACCTTCCATGTGGAGTCAGCAAAGTCAGTCACATCAGTTGAGGCAGGACCTAGGCTCTCCTCCCATATCTAAACTGAACAAATTATCCTTTTTTTTTTTTTCAGTTCCAGCCTTTTTTCTCTCTGCAGCTTCTACTCAGCAACAGGGCGGATCATGCCTCTAGGTTTCTCTTATTATTAAGAGGCAGGATCGAGGCTCTCCTCCCATATCTAACCTGAGCAAATTATCCCTCTATAGGGAATGTGCTTCAAAGACCCAGTTCATGCACTAGCGGTAAATATTGGCTCCATTCTTAGTGGCCCCACAAAGGCCCCACAAACTGACCAAACCACCATAACTGTCACTCACAATCAGAGGGCCTAATTCAATCCTACGCAATTTCCCCAGCTGTCAGTATGGAGTCAGTGAGCTCCCAGTAGCTCAGGCCAGCTGTCTCTGTGGGTTTCCCATCATGGTCTTGACCACTTTATCATATTATTGTTTTTCCCTCTCTCCAACTAGACTCCTGGAGCTCAGCCCAGTGCTTAGCTGTGGATCTCTGCATTTGCTTTCATCAGTTACTGGATGAAGGTTCTATGGTGACATTTAGGATAATCATCAATGTGATTGCAGGAGAAGGCCAATTAAGTTACCATCTCCACTATTGTTTAGATTCTTAGCTGGGGTCATCCTTGTGGATTCCTGGGAATTTCTCTAGGGCTTGGTTTCTTGAGAACCCCATAATGGCTTCCTCTTTCAGAATATTTCTTTTTTTGCTATCCCTCTCTGCCCTTCACCCAACTCGACCTTCCTGCTCACTCATCTCCCCCTCCCTGTTTCCCTTCTTCCCTCCCCACTCCCCACCACCTTTCCCGTGTACCTGAACTGCTAATGTACTAAGGAGATCTTGTCTACTTCACCTTCCTAGGGGGATCCCTACAGAATGGGAGAAAACTCCACCAATCCCACATCTGACACAGGACTGATCTCCAAAATATAAAAAGAATTTAAGAAACTAGATAGCAAAATATCAAATAATCTAATTAAAAATAGCATGCAGATCTAAACAGAGAATTCTCAGCAGAGGAATTTTAGATGGTTGAAAGTCAATTAAGGAACTTCTCAATATCTTTAGCCATAAGAAAAATGCGAATCAAAACAACCATGAGTTGCCATCTTAAACTCTGTCAGAATGACTAAGATCTAAACAATAATGAAAGCTTGTGCTAGAGAGCATGGAGAGTTAAAAAACACTCATTGCTGGTGGAAGTACAAACTGTGTACAGCCACTTTGGAAGTCAGTATGGTGGTTTCTGAAAATTGGGAATAAATCTACCTCAAGATTCAGGAATACCACTCTTGGGCATATACCCAAAGGATGCACACTCATACTACAAGGACCATTTGCTCAATTCTGTTTATAGCAGCATTATTTGTAATAGCCAGAACCTGGAAAAAATGAAATTTTTACCAAGAAGAAAAAATGTAATCTCAAATTATTAAAACTTTGAAACCAATACAGGAAAAACTAGAAGGAGTTAAAGTGAAACAGGATAAATCCCATTGTGCATGTATAGTTCAAATACACAAGCAATTTTGCAAACTAATGGTACCACTAATTTTAGAATAAAATATTAGAATAGAATCTGTTATTTTTGGAAATTTTCTATTATTAGTCTATAAAATGCATGTAAAATGTATTTCTATAAAAAAATTGAAAATTGCAAAAAAGGATGAAAACAAAAAGGTAGGGAAAAAACTGAACAGAGAAAGTAGATGTGAAATTTCCATGTTCACTAATAACAGTAAAGGAAGAATTGAGTGTTTGGACTTCTGAGGTTGATGTAGTGTTAACTTTATAAGAAGTAATAAAATTTAACCTCACAAAAAATTGTCATATGTCAGGAAAGAATCATAATGTTTGCTGCAGTATTATATCAAGTTTTAAAACCAATGATATTGGCACGGGGACCTATTTCTTCTGCATGTATTGGCTTTTTGGGAACCTAGTCTATATGGATGCACACCTTCTTAGACCGGGATGGAGGGGGGAGGGCCTTGGGCTTCCCACAGGGCAGGGTACCCTGCCCCCTCTTTAGGAAGCAGGGGGAGTGAGGAGGGGTAGTGGGGGAGCGGGAGGGCCGGGGACAAGGGGAGTAATTGTAAATTTCTCTTTTAACAATAATAATAATAATAATAATAATAATAAAATTTCCCAAACAAATGTAGCACACATATACACATTTGACAATGGTCAAAACAAATCTAGTAGTGTCACCCTGCCGATGGGGCCCAAGATAAAATTTACCACAGAATCTTAGAAATGAATAAATAAAAATAAAGTGATAAAGTGAAATAGCTACATTTGTAAAATTTGTTCAAAGACCAAGCACTTCTTTCCGTGTGTGCAATTATGTTTGTGTGTCTGTGAGAACATGTGTGTGCATGTGTGTGCTTGTGTCTGAAGGTATGTATATGTATCTATGTCTCTATTGTGTGAACTCGTGTGTGGTAGACGGAGTTGGTCAGAATTTCTGTTTGAATCTTCAGTATTTGTCACCCCTGGGACTAGCACACATCCCCAAATTAGTAATGCAAACTACAGTTCTGTAAAGTGAGAAAATCAATATGCTGAACTGCTTTCTGTGTTTGTGTTTGAGAGTTTTGTCACAGAGGCAGAGACTGGAGCTTGTTTCACTCCCTGCTCTCCTTCCTTCTGCTCAGATTATCCTCAGCAGCCCAGTCCTATCAAGCCCTCTACTCATGGAGTTTTGACAATCACATGAACCTGCTTTTCCTCTGTCAAGTTTTGCTTGAAGAAGTCTGGATTCATGCAAATGCTGCATGTCAGCCTTTAAAATCCAGAGAGTGACTTGGATTCAACAGAAGGAAAAATAAAGAGCCTGGCCTGATTTTTCTGTGTTTCTGCAAAAAATGAGTTTAGTTTTTAACTCTTAGCTCCAAAATCTCTTTTCTTTCATTTTTACATTAATATTTTACATATACTTTTTCATATGCTTTATCTATTCTGATTATACTGCCAGTATAGTTGATAAAAGCTCAGATTTTGCAATACACCAGATCTTAAGTCTAAGGTTTGTTTGTTTGTTCTTGCACAGTTGGTGAACTCTTTGTTTTACAATGGGGAGTCTCTTCATGTCATAAGGGTCCTACCTGAGTCTGAGTGGTTAGTCATCTAGATGTTTCTTTCCCCATTAACCTCTTTCAGTTTCTGTATTTCTGTCTTATTACTCATGTTTATTCCCATGATCCTTCAGGCCACCGGACTTTCACAAACTATTGCAGCCTAGGACTCCCATTTCTTACATTCTATCATATGCATTCTCTGCACGCCATTGCGATTGCATTGTCTTAACTACACCTTTCCTTCCTTCCTTCCCTCCTTCCTTCCTTCTTACTTACTTATTTTTCTTTACTAGAAGGAAAAGGATTCCACGTGCAAGCAAAAGTCAGAAAAATACCCTACTCCCATTGTTGGGAGTACCATAAGGACACCAAGCTATTCAACCATAAGTTATTAACAGAGTACTTAGCTCAGACATATATGGTGTCCATGATTGAGCAGGCATTTTTTTTCTAATGAAAAAAATTTCTTTTGTAATATCAAAGAAACATAACTGCTAAGGTGCTTTTAATCTTGTTTTTATTTTTTGAGGTCTACCTAACAAATAACTGCATAAAGCTTAATGTATAAAAAACATGTTTTTTTTATAGTTATATTACCTCAGTGCACTCTAGTGGTGCGGGACAATTCTGTATCCTGTCAATCATGTTTTTAATAAATGCTGATTGGCCAGGCAGGGATTATAGGTGGGAAAACCAGACAGGAAGTAGAGGTGAGAACAGGAGATTTGAGAAGCAGGAAGCTTCCCTGGCATTCCTGTGCAGTCCTTCTGAGAAGCAGGATGTAAGCTGCCTCGCTGAGAAAAGGTACCGGCCATGTGCCTTGCATGGATGGGACAATGGGTTAATATAAGTTATGGGAGCTGGTAGGAAGACTGAGCTAATGGGCCAATCAGTTAATAACCTAATGTAGACTCTCTGTGTGATTTTCTTTGGGGCTTGTCAGCTGCGGGGTACTGGGCGGGACAGTAATCCCAACGAGCAGGACCCTCATGTTACACTCTAGACCTTCTAACAAAATCCCACAGTTATTCAAAACGGAAGAGGACCTTCTGACTTATGCTAGTTAAATATACTGAGATATCTACCTTCTGCCAGGAAGATACAAGATAGAGAATTCTACTCCAGTTCTATAAACGTTCATCAGCAGAAGCCTCCAATATGGAGGGACTAACTCCATGTCTAATGTACAGTTTAAATTATTAGAATTATCATTAACAAAATTATCTCGCACAGCATATTGGATGTTGACTGAGAGATAACCTAAATATGCCATTCTGATTAGGTACATAAAGCCTGTATATGAGATTAATTGTTCCTAAGAGTGACCAACATGAGGGGAGATGTAGAAGGAGGCATAGCAAAGAAGGTGATTTGACTGAGGTGAGGAGAGAGCAATAGAGACAGACATACAGACAAAGAGAAAGAGACATGACAAATAGATAAACATCCATCAGGACAGACACAGAGAAAGTAGCCTACTTTTTGGGGGGAGGGGTTTATAATCTCCCAAAATGTCAACAATTTCCCCAGTACAGCACTACCAACTGTAGATGAAGCTTTCAAAACACAAGACAGCAGGAGACATTTTATATTCCAACCCTAAGAGACTCAAATGCTAACTTGCTGTTAAACAACCAGTTACTGGACTTAAAAATCACTCCTTCAAAAGCCTATTCATTTTCCTTATTTTATATTTCACTGGAGCCTTTAGAATGTTTAATATTTAAGGACATCATTACAGCAAAACAAGCAAATAAATATGTAAATAAATATATAGTACCTAGTTTATTTTACTTTCATTAAAAATAATTGGGAAACTTTTATTTTGTTTCTGTCATAGTTTTTAACTGGAAAAATGCTATCATCAAATGGGAAAATTATACAGGTGATCAGAGAGGCAGAGTAAACAAAAAATCCTGGACAACAGCAATAACAACAACAACAAATTTTAGCAAACTCATCCAGAGAATCCTAGAGGGAAAAATTAAGTATTCACAACAAATTTAAAAGCTGAAATTTTGACTCTGGAATTAATGACTATTTAAAATAAAATTGAATAAAACCAAGGATATAGATAACCCAGGTTAGTGAATTCATGCCAGTAAGAATCTCCATTGAAATCATTACTTAACCACAAAAGTTAAAACAATAAACAATAAAATAAATAAACAATAAACAGTAAAAACAATAAACTAATAGGACTTATTTCATGCGACTAGAGAATAAACAGTAACCTGCTTTAAAAAAATCCATGAGAAAAGCATGTCATTTTATGAATGAGAAGATATTCACTGTCATATGAATAATCTTTTCCCCCATTTTGGTACCTTTACTTCCCTATGAAATAGAGCACACAGGAATAGATCGATACTTCAATAGTGATGTTTGAAATTATTAATATTCCTATTAAAGTCAACATGAGTTTAAGAACTCTCACGTGTTGAATTGTGCACTACTTGAAATAGCATACATACATGAATCTGTAGTTACCTGGAAGGCACCAGTTTACATGTCAGTGATCTTCCCTCTTTATGTAGAATGTCTTCCTGCTCTAGGATCACTCTTCCCTATTGCTTCACAGGAATGTTTAACCTGTAATTTATCTGTAGAGATTTGTAGCTCAAAGTATTTTGCAAGATAGCTAATCATGTATTTGAGCCTTTACGCATTTGACAACTGCCCCCACAAAGAATAATCTGCATATGTTAAAAAAACATGTGTGTGGTTGTATGTTATGTGCATGTGCAAGTATATACAGACAGTGTAAGTGCATAGACATACATGAACATTGTATACGAAATATCCAGAAAAAGTGATACCAGGCAAAGCTACAAAATAATTTTCTTGGCGTTCATTTATATTGTTTTTAGTTCAAAAAAATTTCTCAAAACAATACCATTACTGCCAAGAAATTATTTAAGAACATTTATAATTAAATAGAATGTGTTGTTTATTGTCTATTGTGGTAAAAATTGATTTTAACATTATGTTAAACCTCTGATGAGTCATAATATTGACATTTCATTGTCATTGATATGATAAATGCTATATTATAGCTATTTTGCAAGTTTCTATGTTAAATTTTACATATTGCTTAAAGATTTTTGTTGATATATTCTCTTGAATTAGTTAATAAGAAACATTTTCTTTCAAAATTTCAAGGAAAATTCTTTCATAATCCTAATATTTTAATAATGACATGATAAACAATCCAATAAACTAAAAAAATAAGGAGCAGTTTCCAATTCTGTAGCATTTATATTTTACAAACATTGAAAGGTTATCTGTATTTTTATCTTATAAAGATTGCAATATCCAGTATTAATTTCTTGTAAAGAGAGACAAATGTTTACCTTCTTTAATATTATGTTTGACATGTGAACATATTTATTTAAATGTGCATGCATACACTGATACAATTACCTTTCAGCATATTCTAAAATATAAAATCACGAAAGAAGATATTCTCATGAACTTGATAACACATTACATCTAGTTTAAACATTTGCATAAATAGTTTTTAAAATTTTAACCCTGAAATGCTTTTATACAAAATAAATGGAGCTTCAAGAGATCTTTAGTTCATTGAAATGTTTTCCATCCTCTATGAATCAATGTTGTTTGAAATATTTGTAATGTTTGGTCGTATGTCAGTATTATATAATAAATAACTTAATTGAAATGCATAGTAAATAACAAAAGTATTCAATAATTACTAAATTGATGAAATAATTAATTTGAAAGTATGAAGTATTCATGATTTCAAATTATCTGTGACATATAAATATTATCTGTTTAAAAAATGAGTCACAAAATTGTACATTAATGATTTTTCTGGACCTTCTGCTATGTATAAGTTTATACCAGGCAGGATTGTATATGTGAGTTGTAGTTAGCATTTTCTTTGGGGCACTAGCCAGATCCCAAATAAAGACACAAACACTTATTAATTATGAAATCTGAGGCTTAGCTTATGCTAATTTCTAGCTAGCGCTTATATATTAATTTAACATGTTTCTTGGTGTGGGAGAATTGTCTGTATTCTGTTAGTCATGTTTTAAATAAATGCTTATTGGCCAGGCAGGGAGTATTGGTGGGAAAACCAGACAGGAAGTAGAATTGAGAACAGGAGAATTTGGGAAGCAGGAAGCTTCCCTGGCATTCCTGTGCAGTCCATCTGAGAAGCAGGATGTAAGCTGCCTCTCTGAGACAAGGTAGCAGCCATATGGCTGGCATGGATGGGAACAATGGGTTAATATAAGTTACAGGAGCTGGTAGGAAGACTGAGCTAATGGGCCAATCAGTTTATAACCTAATGTAGAGTCTCTGTGTGATTTTCTTTGGGGCTTGCTGGCTGTGGGGTACTGGGCAGGACAGAAACCCCAACGAGCAGGTCTCTCATGTTACAGAATGGCACCCAGTGTGGATAACTGCATCCACAGAAAGCCTGAAAAAGCTTGGGAAAGAATAGAGTAAAGCATGTTTTTTTGGTAGCAGCAATTTCTCAGGTCTGCTCTGCTTCCTAGAGGCAAGAAAGTACTCTCATCTAAGAGAGGCTCCCTGAAGCTGCTGCCAAAAAACACTTAAATGGTGTTGGTAAAAGCTGACTGCATGCATATCATGCTGGCTTTTGGGGCAAACTCTGACTATTTCAGGCAGGTGGTCCAGCCAGGGAACTTTGAATGTGGTCTGTGAGCAGAATGCTGCAGCTTGCTTACTGGCAAGGACCTTGAAAAGCCATAGAGTTATGGCGATTAACATGGTGATAGTGGGTACCTCTGCCAGGAGGCTGGAAATGCAGAATGCTAAAGAATGGGCTGGATCTAGCCATCAAAGCCACAGTTTTAGTTCTACCGATATTGCATGGGAAATTAAAGACCCACGTGGTCAGAAAAAGAGAGATATACAGTAAAGAGAGATTCAAAGAACAAAAAAAAAAAAACCAAAAAAAACACCTCTAAATGGTTTACTATGTGTTAAAAATATATTCAGGCTGAAGGTTAGAGTTCTTAACATTAAAAAAGAGAGAGAGAGAGAGTTGTTGGGTGTGCTGGTACACACCTCTTTAATCAAATGCCTGGGAGGCAGAGGCAGACTGACCTCTGTTGACTTCAAGGTGTGGTAGCACACACCTTTAATCCCAATGCCTAGAGGCAGAGCCAGGTCTTTGTGAGTTCAAGGTGTGGTTGTACACACCATTAATCCCAGCACTGGGAAGACAGAAACAGGCAAATCTCTGTGAGTTCAAGGACAGCCTGGTCTTCAGAGTGAATTCCAGGACAAAGATACACAGAGAACCTGTCTCAAAAAGCCGAGTTAAAAGGAAAAATAAAAGAAATTGAGGTTAAAATAAAGCCACATAAAGATGAAAAATACACAGAGAATGTTGATGCTGTATGCTATTATGCTCTCTTTGAATTGTTTGAATGCTGAGGAAGGAACAACGGCTGCTAAAAGACTTTTGTTTGTAAATGCTGCTGAATTAACCCAAGGAAGGTATTTTGAAAATACCTTGGCTTCAAAATTGAAGTCAAAAGGTAATTTACTTTTGAAAAAAAAATTTTCCTTTTGTTTCCACAGGAGATGAGAGGCTGTGGATTCATTCTGAGTTAAGAAACTCAAGTTTCATCAAGGAAGACCACCTGAGAAATCTCCGATAGGAACAGATGGCCCAGATGTCTGAGTTCTACATCCAGAACAGATTCAAGATGCTGCCTGAGATGATGAAGACTCACAGGATACTCCAGTCAGGACTTGATCATAACTCTAAATTTTCTTTAGGTCCACATAAGATTATCAGCATCCCCAACCAGCTGGAAGCAGCCTGGAATACTATGCCCACATTCCCATAAAATGGACTATGGGTATTTTCCTTTGCTTAAAGAAAAAAATAAAAGAGGGGGAGGTGGTGTGGGAGAATTGTCTGTATTCTGTCAATCATGTTTTAAATAATTGCTGATTGGCCAGGCAGGGAGTATTGGTGGAAAAACCAGACAGGAAGTAGAATTGAGAACAGGAGAATTTGGGAAGCATGAAGCTTCCCTGGCATTCCTGTGCAGTCCATCTGAGAAGCAGGATGTAAGCTGCCTCTCTGAGAAAAGGTAGCAGCCATATGGCTGGCATGGATGGAAACAATGGGTTAATATAAGTTACAGGAGCTGGTAGGAAGACTGAGCTAATGGGCCAATCAGTTTATAACCTAATGTAGAGTCTCTGTGTGATTTTCTTTGGGGCTTGCTGGCTGTGGGGTACTGGGCAGGACAGAAACCCCTCATGTTACAGTTTCTCTTCATCTACATTTTGCCTCAGGGCTTTTTACTTTTCTTTCATTCTATAAGTCCTACTTTAATTCTGTCACCCTGTCTGTTTTGCAACTGTCTGGCTAGTTGGCCTCTATAGTCTCCTTTTCTTTCTCCTTTGCAGTCTCTCAAGGCTAGATTTATCCTCCTTTTTATTCTGTCTGCATGCCAGCTCTGCCTATCTCTCTACTGCCTAGCTATTGGGCATTCCATGTTTTTATTAAACCAATCATCTGCCTTAGGCAGTTAAGGTGAAACATCTTAACATACTTAAACCAATGGAGCATAAACAATTTCATTTGACTTTTATATAGTTAAGTAGTATTCTACAATGTAAACAAATGTATCACCTCTTTAGATAGGTAAAGCAATATTCCACAACATTGAGTGTGTGTGTGTGTGCATATATTTGTATATGACCATATTAGATTTTTTTTCTTAGCCTCTGATGTAATATTATGATAATTTTAAAAAAGATCATTCAAAATGATAAAGCTAAATTTTTCCTTAGTTAAATGTATTATGCATTTTCTAGGTATTTTCACTGAAGCTGTTATATCTTCTGAAACTTAAATACTTTCTGAGAGTTTCCTTGGGAAGGAATTTGGTGTGAGAAGTCCTTCTGTATATGTGTTACTTTTATTGATTAATGAATAAAGCTGCTCTCAGCCAATGACTTAACAGATTAAAGCCAGACAGGAAATCTAAACAGAGATGTAGAAAGAGAATAGGTGGAGTCAGAGAAGCCATGTATCAGCCACAGAAGGAGATAGAAACCTGGGAACTACATTGGTAAACCATGAGCCTCGTGGTAAAATATAAAATAATGAAAAAGGGTCAATTTAAGATATAAGAGCCAGCTAGCAATACGCTTAAGCTATTGGCCAAACAGTGTTTTAAATAATATAGTTTCTGTGTGATTATTTCTGGTCTGAACAGCCAGGAATGAATGAGTGGCCTCTGGCAACAGGTATTAGCTTATATTTTTACATTCTCAATTGCATTAAAGCACAGTCTTATGTTAGTTCCTATTGGATTGCAAAACCAGAGCTTTTAGCTCAGCACACCTTCATTCATACCCAAATACTGTCTTCCAGCTAGATAATTGAGCAAAGTAACTTTGAAGAGGGAAAGAAAAATGTGGCCAATCGTGATACAGACTAAAAAAAGTTGTGTATGTGTGTGTGTGTGTGTGTGTGTGTGTTTACATGTGCCTGAGGGCAATAAATCTAAATCGAGTATTTTTCAATTGCCTTCCAATTCATTTTCAGAGACAGGGTATTTTTCTTAACTTGGGCCTCACTGGTTCTCCTGAAATGCATAACCAGTTAATGCTAGATGTCCTCTGGTCTCTGTGTCACAACACTGAAATAATATGGACTGCTCTGATTAGCTGTTTTTCATAGGTACTAGTCAACAATCTTAGATTTTCATGCTTCTCCTGTGCACTCTTTATCAACTTTACCAACTGACTCCTCTTACTAGGCTGTCATTAAAGGACATTTATTTCTCCTTACTGCTTTACAGAGCATTCTACATGGAGAACCACATACAACTTCACAGAAGAAAAATTTCAATATCAGTATAATAATTACTCTCAGAAGCATCCCTTTAAAGTAAATTGCCACTTAGTTTCCAAATGAGGCTTCTAGTAGCAGAACCTGGCTTCATTCATTTAGTCATTGACTATGGGTGGTCCCATGGACAAACACAAACAATTCATGTAGCACGATGTAAAAACCCAGAGACAGAAATTGGGGTTCAACCTGAAGATCAGAATGGCAAAGCAGACAGCCACTGGCTCTTACCTCTAGCTCAATCCAAAATGGCGACTCTGCCTCCTGAAATCTCAGAATGAGACTGTGAGAGAGCTGCCTCCTCCAGCCTTGTTTTCCTTTCAAGTGCTGGGATTAAAGGTGTGTACCACAATACCATCTGATTTATATGGCAAACTAGTGTCACCACTGCCTAGTCTGTGAAGATGATCAGTGCATCTGTTCTAGACTTCCATCTTCAGGTAAGCTTTATTTCTTAAAATACAAATGAAATATCACAACACAGCCCTTGTTGTTACTAAGAAAATTGATTTTTTTTTTCCCTCAAAGTGACAGGGTGCCTTCATTACTAAGGACAACAACCCACATAACTCATTGAACATGTTAAAGTCAGGCTTATGCCAACATGGAGCCTTTGCCCATATGTTCTAGTATCTTTGGTAAGGGCAGACATTCTGGAAGCAACCACAGGAGAAATGTAAACATCAACGCAGCTTTAAAACTGTTGACCTTAGTGTGTCAACCCTTCAAGATAAGCTACAGCAAGGGTGGCACAAAACTTGTGGGAGTAACTAGTCAGTATATGAATTCCCTTAAGGCCAACTTCAAGATATGGAATATATGGAGACCATATCCTACATTGCTTGCATGATCAAAATCCAAAGACTAAGTAGCCCAGATACCTCGGGGAAAACCAAATATTGTTGTTCTTTTTTAAAAATTGTCAATAAAATGACTCCTAGTGATATTCTGTTATACTCATAGATCAGAGCCTTAATCAATCAATATCAGAGAAGCTTCTTTGTGCAGCAGACAGAAAGAGATGCAGAGAAATAATGCCAGAAATTGTGTAGAGAAAGTCTTTGAAACACAGAGTTCTAAATGTGATTTCTCCATCAAATATTCCCCTCAGACCTCAGGAAACCCTACAGAACAGAAGGCAAAATGAGTATAAGAGCCAGAGAGGAAAGAGGACACCAGCAGAACAAGGCCCTCTCAATAAACTAAGTAAGGCTTTTATGAACTGACAGAGACTGAAATACCAAGCACAGGGCCTACATGGGGCTGCACCATGTACTGCATATCTATATTATAGCTTTCAGCTTAGTATGCTTTTGGAAATTTGAGTGTGTGAATGAATTCACCTCTGATCTTGTACCTGGTCAAGCCAGGATGGTTTTTTCGTTTTGTTTTGTTTTCATGTTTGGTAGTTATTTCTATGAAGCCTGCTCTTTTTTTTTTTTTTTTTTTTTCTAGTGAGAGACAGAAAGGGAGTAGAATCCAAGGGGGATGGTTACTTGGAAGAGGAGAGGAATGGAAAAGAAAACTAGAGCCAGGATATATTCTTTCAGAAAATAATCTATTTTCAGTAAGAAAGAAAATAAAGACAATGTTGTGGCATAGAACAAATTTCAATAAAACATGCTCGTGCACACTGAATAAATGTTTTCCTCATAAAATCTTGCAATTATATTTTACATTTCTGTAATTCAATTAAATTATTGGCAAATGATGAGTAACTAGGATTCTTTAATGCCATGAGATACATATTAAAAATTATATTAATTGTCTCTGTATTATTCTTTTAGTCTAGACATGTGTTTTTCTTACATATTGGCTTAAATTTCAAGTTAACTTAAATTACTACTTGCTTAACAAGACACAGGGTCAAATTTAATTATAACCTCCCATAGCAATTAGAAAGGAACATTAGACGTCTCTTTAACTTGTTTGAATAAAACAAACTCAATTTCAGCCATATATTTATGTGACCTTATGAGAATCACTTTATCTTTTCAATCTCGTTTTTAGCATTAAAAAGGAATTTAAATAAGAAAGTATTTAAGTTAATGATGATCTATTGATAATGAAGTATATAATAAAACAATATAATGTGTCAGTATTATATATATTTTATGAGACTGTGAGTTCTGGAATGAGTGAGTATCTGATCTTATGCCTGGTTTTGAAATCTTCTCCTCAAGCTGGGTTTCCTTGTCAAGCTGGAATGTGATGGTTTTTGCTTTATCTTATCATATTTTACTTCATCATGTTTGGTAGTTTTCTCCATGTATATATACATACATACATACATATATATGTATATTATTGTGTCCTCATATCATCTAACAATAGGAAATAGACTAAGCATCCTTACAATTCTGGTCATATCTTCCTTTTTGTAATAGTGTGTTAAAAATAATATGGAACCATATACCCTGAAAAATAATGACAAAGTATTGTATTGTTTGATGGTAGTCTTAAAAGCATTTTTTCTTTTTACTATTTTTTACATTGTCAACATTGAATGTTTATGATTAATAAAGAATGTATTATTCATTAAATAAAAGTCAGATTAAATATTCCTGTTATGATTTCAAATCTTGAGGGCACAGTGAAGAAAATTAGTTACATTATCTGATAATCACAAATTAATATGAGCACCATTTGCAAGCAAGATCATAGAAGTGTATCTTTCCTCATCTTATCATAATCATTTTAATTTCCTAGGATTATAAACTTTCTCATGGATGCTAAGATCATGAAGTGAGTGCTCTTAGACTTCAGGCTTGAACATAGTTGGTAATGAGCATCAAGGAGGTCAGAGAAAGTCAAGAAGATTTTTTAATGTAATTAATTAAAAACCCAGCTAATGAGCAGCTTTTAATACAAGAACATAGAAAATGACCATATCTCAAATCCCCTATTTTTGATTCATTTTATTACTTTGAAGCAAAAGTGACTAAAAATTTTTTATGTATCACCTCAATACTCTAAACTATAGTTACTGTACTTCCTGGGATACGTGAGGATAGAAAAGGTTCAATAATTTTGTAGAAGTTTATCAAGGTTTTCTTTATTAACCTGTAACTTAAAATTATTTTCAACAAGTAGAGAATTGTAATTATGAGAAGGTTTTATTATATATGATTTTGCTCCAATGCTTTTCAGATGAAGCAAATATCTGTTAACCAATAAGAAATGTAGAGTGTGTAACCTGAAAATTTAACCTGCACTATTCTAACCGTCAAATTTTGAGCAGTAAGAGCCCATACGGCCAGCAGTTTCCATATAATGCTAAGGTTTTTTTTTTTTTTTTTTTTTGCCAAATACAACAGTCTATAGATGTTATCAAGCTGATATTTTGTCTTATTTGCTTTTTGTTTCTGTGACTAATACTTTGGCCAAATCATGTCAGGAAGGAAATGTTTATTTCATCTTCATCCCATGCCACAGTTCATCTTTGAGGGAAGCCATGTAGAAATCGGGTAGCAGGAACAATCAATCATAAGCCTAGATTAGCTCTTATAGATATTGCTAAGATCAATCAGATTAAACCATTTCCTAACTGAGGTTCCTTCTTCCCAGAAGATTCTAATTGTGTCAAATTAACAATAAAAATGAATCAGCACAATTGATTCCTCGCCAACTTGATACATAAACATATCACTGTTACACTATAATGCTTCCTTCTTTATTTTTTTTTGCCAAGATCTCAGGCTAGTATCATAACATAAGTACAATGAAACCTTAAAAGTTCAGAGTCTTTAAAATCTCTGTCTTTAAAAGTCCAATATCTCATTAATATTACATATGTAGATTCCTATATAATCAAAAACAGGTTACATACTTCTTATTCTAGAAGGTAAACAAGGAGGTAAAATTTAGAATCAAATTAAAGCAAACCCAAAATGCAGAAATAAAAATTAGAATTCAATACCTCAGTATCTAACATTTGTGACTCCCTCATGACCTTCTGTGTCCAAAAGCTTGGTATGATGGCTTGAATGAAAATGGACACGTATGAATCATATGCTTGAATACTTGGTCCCCAGTTGGTGGAACTCTTTGAGAAGGAGGAATAGGTGTGACATTGTTGGAAGAGGTATGCCAAGGGGAGCTATGGGGAGAATGATGAGGGGAGAAAGATGTGGGAAGGCTACCAATGTCTTCTGCTTTTCCCAGTGTGCTTTCTTTTCTATGCTCACAGTAGATGATAAAGACATGAGTTCTCATCTATTCATCTACAGTACAGTCCACTTCCCTTTCTCTGTCTTACACAGAACATGCCACAACTTATCTGATACACTCATGCCAGCTCCACTCCTCACCTCCGCTGTCCTTGTAGGGCATAATAACGTTTTGCAATCTTCAATAATTTTATGTCTTCACTGCAGCTGAGGCTTACTCTTTACCAATGACCTCCCCCGGTTCCTTCCCATGGACTCCAACCTTTCCACATCATACAAGGCTTACTTTGTCTGAATTTCTGTCAACATTTTTATTATCTAAACTTCCATAGAATAGCTCAATTATCTCTGAGCATCAGATTCCCCAACTCAAATTTCCAAATGCTTGCACAGTCTGTACCCAAAATAACTCAGTCAGGTTCATCACAGTAACACTCCACTTTTCATGATCTCCATTTCTGTTCTATTTTATTTTTCTATAACTGTAGTATAAACACCATAGTAAAGTTACTTTGAGGAGGAAAGGCTTTATACAAATTTACTCTCCAGGGCAATAGTTCACTACTGAAGTAAGTCAGGGCATGAACTCATGGCAGAAACTGGAGAAGAAACTGTAGAAAAATGTTACATACTGGCCTGCTCACAGTCTCATGCCTAGATAGCTTGGTTATAGAGTCCAGTCTTATCTGAATAGTGATGGTAACTGCCCAGAGTGAGACTTCCCCTGTCAATCAGCAATAATAGAATATATTGACGATCTGAAAACAAGCCAATGGTATCTGGAAAATTTCTCAACTGAGGTTCCCTCTTCTCATGTGATCCTAGGTGTTGTCAACTGGATGATAAAACATATAGCCAGTCTAAAACAATGAAAAAGCTTTATAATCTTTATTACTTTTGCAATAAATCTTTGCAATCCTGTGTACATCTGCATATACAGTACACAGCACTATGAAATAGCCGTTGTTTTATTTAAATAGACTGATGTAAACCTTGAATAAAGTTTTATACCATAAATTGAACTAAAACTAAAAATATTACATCCATGCACATCTTTAAAAAGTTAATTCTTCAAAAACATGTGCAGAATGTTGTGCTTTAATATGAATATATTATAGGTACAAGTGACAAATTTGACTACTTTCAAAAAGCATTAAATCCAATTGAATTTTCATTTCAACCCTCCCAAAGTTAATCTTTCCTTGGTATTTGTATATCTATCCATTAATATATATTCAAGTTTTTGGTTTATTTGTATGTCTTAGATTTTATGTGCTTTTGACATAGACTTTTTTTTTGTAAATTTTTAGTAAGTTTGATTTCAGCTGTGACAATCAGCACAAAAGGTCATTTCTAATTGGCTGTGTCAATACCTCCCTCAAAGTTGCTCATAACACTTGAAGTCCTTATACAAAACAAGGTTAAGTAAGTTGACATGTGTGGTAGAAACAACAGTTTAGCCTCTTTGAAGTAAAAATGCTTTCTAAAGTGTAATGTATGATGGTTCTGTCTGTTAAAATAGGGTGTTTGGTAAAAGATGAATCAACAGTGATCTGCTGTGGGACAATGATCTTATATCCTGTCAGTTTTATTATTTTAATATAATGCTGATTGGCCAGTAGCTAGGCTGGAAGTATATGCAAAAAAAAACCAGGCAGGAAGTAGAGACAGGGTGACAAGAACAGGAGAATTTTGAGAAGAGGAAAGAGTCAGTCTGCAATTGTCATCCAAACCCAGAGGAAGCCAGACACAGAGCAAGCAGATGAGAACACCTCATTGATAAAGGTACCAAGCCACATGGTTAACATAGAAAAGAAAAATGGGCTAATTTAAAAATCTAAGAATTAATTAATAAGAAGCCTGAGCTAATAGGCCAAGAAGTTTATGATTAATATAGACCTCTGTGTGTTTCTTTGGGGTTGAATGGTCACGGGACTGGGACAGAAACCTTGGTCAATAATGATCTTTCAATTTTTAATTTTTTTATTCATTTTCATGCCAACTACAATTACCCCACCATTCCCTCCTCTATATACTCCCACCTCCCTCCAAGTCCACCCCATCCACTCCTCAGGAAGGATAAGGTTTCCCATGGGGAGTCAACAAAGCCTGACACAGTCAGTTGATGGAAGACCAAGCCCTTACCAACTGCATCTAGGCTGAGAAAGGCATCCCACCAAAGCAAAATGGACTCTACAAAGCTAGCCCATTTACCAGAGATAGATCCCTGGTCCCACTGCCAGGGGTCCCACAAACTGCACAGCTGTCACCCACATGCAGATGATCTAGTTTAGTTCAATCCAATGTAAGCCCTCTAGCTTTTTGTCTAGAGTCTATGAGCTTCCAGGAGCTTGGCTCAGTGTCTGTTAGTTTTCCATTATGATCTTGACACCCCTTGCTTATAATCTCTCCTCCCTCTTTTTGACTGAACTCTCAGAGCTCAGCCTAGGGCTTGGCTGTGGATCTCTGCATCTGCTTTCATCAGTTACTGGATGAAGGTTCTTTGATGATAATTTATTATCTGATTGCAGGGGAAGGTCAGTTTAGACATCTTCTCTACTTTTGCTAGGAGTCTTAGATGGCATGATCCTTATTGATTCCTGGGAAGTTCCCTAGCCCCAGGTTTCTACCTTAGCCATGATTGTAGTTGGAGGCTATTTGTTTGTTCCAGGCTGGCCAGATTCCCAAAAGAATCCCTCAGAAGCTATGCCATTTGAATCACTACTTGGCTAATAGCTTAATCATATTTTTTGCTAGATTTATACCTTTGATTAACCAATTTCTATTAATCTGTGAATTGCCACTTGGCTGTGACTTACTGGAAAGCTTCCATCTGTTCAAGGCAGAGGCTACATGACTTCTTGTTGACTCCGCCTTCTTTCTTCCAGCAGTCTGTTTAGTTTCCCAATCTAGATCTACTCTGACTAATGACAGGCCAAGGCAGTTTCTTTATTCATTAACCAATAAAAGCACCACATATACAGAAGGACCTCCCACACCATTTTCCCTTTTCTGTTTAAATAAAAAGGAAGGTTTTTAACCTTAACATAGTAATATTACAAATAACAAAACATATATTAAGCAAGAATTACAGTTTCAATATTTATATCTACTTTATCTTTTATCACAACCAAGGAAAATTATAACTATCTATTCTTCAACTTCAGCAAAGACTCCAGAAGGATATGATATTACCTAAGTTAACAGGAAATGCATTGTAAGTAACTTCTAAAACTCTAGAATTGACAGAGAGTTCTTGTTACCCGGACAGTGACCCAAATTTCTTCTGCATCATCGGGGCCTCCATCTTCACCCTATAGGCCCAAAATATCAGGCAGACTTTTCCATAAAGCAAGAAATTTGAAGATATGTTCTGCCTTGTAATAGCACAGTTCATCAGTTGTTTTCTTATGTGTCCTGTAGAATGTCTGGCAGACACTTTCATGAAGTAGGAACCTTGAAAGAGAATCTTGCCTTAAGATAAGTTCAGCAGTCATTTCTCAATGGGTCCTGCATGTCCAGTTTATTCCACAATCATCAGTCAGTCCAGGCCAGAGCAGTTTCTTGCTTAAATGGATAACCATCTCTATAAGGAGTAACTTGCAGCATGCTGCCCACAAACCCCATCAAGTGCTCAGCATCCAGAAAGAGCAAAAGTTCATGCTGGCATCATGACCCAGGTAGCCACCATTTAAAACTGCACTTTTTTTTTTTTTTGGTCTGCTACTGCTGAACCAGGAAG
>JAQHUG010000086.1:556605-570734 GCA_028555095.1 Dicrostonyx torquatus
TGTGTGTGTGTGTGTGTGTGTGTCTAGAATTTCTTTTTAAGCTTTCTCAGGTTTTACATGGATTTAGTCAACCACATTCGCTTGCCAACTTATAGGTGGAAGCTACTTGTTCTTTCCTCTATTAAGGTATCTCTTTTGTGGAGTGGAAGAGCTATGACAAGGATCTTTCTAAAGCTAAAAGTGTGGAAAGGAGGTGATTTCTCTGGAATTTCATTTGATACTAATGCAGGATTCTTCCAGGGCTCTCTACTCTACCATAACTTTTTGTTTTCTCATTGGTGGTGAATTATTTATATCAAATTTGTGAGCATATCACTCAGAGGAATAGCTTTTGGTAGTTTTATAAAACATTTTACAAGTTTGAGTCAGTCACCAAGTTGCATGTCATGAATGCCTGTGTTTCCTACTGCTACAGAAAATGAACAGGAAGGACCAATTGAGCCCATGTACTGGAGTCAATGCTAAGCAACATAATAAGAAGACAACTCAAAATCAAAGCCACAAACAAATAAAGTCAGGAATAATAAGAGGAGATTTTTGTTTTTAATTGGAATACTGCTGAAAGTAACCATTAGCTAAATAGAGTTCACAATGATAACTTTATTACCTTAAACATTTCATTTACAAGCACAAATATGACATAATGTGTATAAACAAATATGCTTATGTATTTGTAGATTTTCCTAAACTTAGTTCTTACATAGTTGCATTTTCTACTCCATATTTTTTAAATAAAATTTTCTAACAAAAGGTATGTATTATATCATCCATTGTCAATGAAAAATATTTTTTTAGTGTTTAAAACCACAAGTATATGTACACAAACATATAATAAATATATACATAAATAAACTGAAATAAATGACCCCTGAAAGACCTTATTCTGTAATATAGTACTTCATCTGGTGGTTTATATATGTATATATCACATATATATTTCTCATATGTGAATATGAGAAATATATTTTGTGAATATATGTAAAAAGAAAGTAATATATGTATATATATAAAAGTTTTTCTTCAACCAATGTGCATACATTATGAGATGCTTGTAAAAATATTTTAATTTTTCAAAAGTTAGTGGCAAAGTATTTTTCAAACCTACTATTTTATTTACTTTCTAAATATAATTGATTTCATTTTCTATTTAAATTATAATACTTCATTATTTAAAAGGAGAGAAACCATTGACCTGGGAGTTGAGTTTGGGTGTCTTCTATGAAGACATGGAAAAGAAAGTTTCAAGAGAATTCATTGTTCCTCTCGGAAGGAGAATCATGTAATCTGATGAAATGCCCTGGCTTTACAAATCATCAAATCTCCTTTCCTATAGCATTGTTGAAAGTTTTAGATCCCAGCAAAAATTTTAATTACAGTTTCTCTCTCTTCCCTCACTTCTCTCTACTCTCATTAGCCAGTTCTCCTGCTAACTTTATTAAAGTTGTTGAAAATTCTCCAAGGATATGCTTCATGGCTTACTATGTTGGGGCACCTCTTGAAAAAATATTTTAAAATTATTAATCCTAATTTTCATGTTTAACTAAACCAAAATCTAAGAGAGTCAACCATGAAAGAAAAAACAATTGTTTTTATAGAGCATACTTTTTTCTGATATTTTTTCGTTGTTGAAATTACCAGGTTGATATAAACTGAAAAATTTTCCTTAGAGTGTACTTCTCCTTATGGAAGCCTATCAAACAAACAAATAAAAGACAGAACACATGGCCTCTTCAAGCGCAGCCATGGGATGTGTCTCACCTGAACACTTCTCACTAGCAGTTTTAAAACTGGAAAGTTCAAAACTTGGAGAACAAATAACAATGTGTGAAACTTTATCGTGCGTGACATTAATTGGCACTGAGTGTTTTTTTTTTAATTTTGTATAAAGATTTATGGAGGATCTCAAGAGATAGGAGATCTCCTACAATTACGTAGTCATGAGTATGTGTCAATCTTATTAAACAGTATATGCAAAGGTGAAAGACTGAATGAAAATATTGGGTGCCCAGAAAATGGAAGTCACAGTTCTTTCCTTAATTCCACTTGTGCAATTGTGTGGGAGGATGAGGATTAGCCACATGCAAGCACAATTGACCACTGCATCTTTTGTGTGGAGATTTTGCTGTGTCTTCATTCAAAGGCTCAGGGCTCATCTATGTGCTTCTTTGAAAGTCAGCAAGAGCATATGCCTGCACCCGTTGGAAGGAAACTGGGTCTGGTTGAAAACAAAACAAACAAACCCAATAAAATTTAAAGAGGAAAGAAAGGAAGAAAGAAACGAGAGACTTTTAGTGGGCACAAAAGCTTAGCTCTGCAAGAATGTTAAACCCTATTTCATTTCTCAGCTACTGAATTGAAAATGAGATTGGAGAAGCATATGTTGAGAGGAGTGGAGCAATTTCAAGTGACAGAGTTCAAAGGAGGTGGTTATGCCTCTCCAAACAGGCCCTGAATCGCCTTTACTGATATTTTTCACTTAGAAATAAAGAGATCTTTTGAGCCCACATCGAACTTTTGGAGAAAATGGCTTATACGGAGCATTTTTTTTCCTTCTTTTTCTGAAGGGTTCCATCACAGTAATTGTAAGCTATATTCATTTGGCATTCCATAAATGTTTATGGAATGCTACAGTCTATTAGTAGCTAGAGGAACAAGCTATGGTATTTCAAATATATTTACATGCAATTTAAATTGCAAAACATTATTTATTGTTAAATATACTCTCCAAGTAAAAAAGTGGTAATAAATTTGATTTTAAATCTGTTTATGTGATTAGCTTACAGATAATAGATTAGCTGTATTGTTCGTCAGCAATTCTTTAACATAGAAATATTTGATACATTATTAATAGCTCAACTGTTATAATTTTGCCTAGGATGCATGAGCCATGGATTCAAACCCAGGTGCTGCACCAATCATGTGTGTTGGCGTATGTCTGTAATTTTACCACTTTGAGCATTAGCAGGTATATGCAGAAGTACAGGTTTCTCCACAATACAATGATTCAAGGGTAGCCTGATCTAGAAATGCTTCCTGATCTGACACACCCCCACTCCCCCAAAGAAAACAAGACATAAACAAAAAGCCAACTAAGATGCAATTCACAGTTGAGACTCCTGTGAAGGATGACATTGAGGCTGTGGTGTTATATGACTGACATTCTTTCATTGGTTCGTCACCTCCTCATTCTAATGTAGATTGGACAAGACTCAAACAGCTATGAAAGGAATAAATCTCTACTTTCCTTTCGATTAGAACTTGACAAATGATGGAAATTTATACTTTATTAATGAAATTTAGAATAAACTTATAAAATAACATAGTTATATAAACTATCTTTATTGTGAAAATGTTTTGAATAATTTCACATAATAAATGATCATTGATATTTTCCATGCAACGTTATAAACAATGGGGTAAGAGGAGTCTTAATGATTGTTTGGTCTGAAGCATCACCCTAGCGCCTGGTATCCATTTCAAGTTCCCTCCCCTGGAAGTTGCCTTGGTCCAGACTCCATCTCTGAGAAAGCACATTTAGCAGTGCCCCTTCCTCAGGGAGGGTCAGGACGACTCCCACAGGCTATTTTGGCTGCCCCCGAGAGAATGAAGATGTGGTCTCATGGTTTAGCATTGTCTCCCCTTTCCTCATGTCCCCTCTCCATGCTTTTCTTGGGCCCAGGAGTACTGCATTAAACGTGGGCATCTTTTTTGTTGTTGTTGTTGTTGTTGTTTTTTGTCTAATTTGATAGGAATTATTTGCATTGGTGGAGAGATGCCTTTAAGAAATATTCCTAACAATCATGAATTTTATAATTATGTCCTATGATTGTTTGACACCTTACTGAGCTCAATAGAGTTAGCTAATTTTCAGAAATAATAATAAAAGCCTTGTCTTTGAATTAATTATGCATTTGCAAATAAACTGATACTATGTTGCTACTGTGACATGTTTTCTTTTGGTAGGCTTTTGCAGTCCTGAACTGTTGTTACCTTGTATTGATATAGCAGGACCTGAGCTAAGGTATCTAAAAAGCATTCCTACCACCTAGGCCTGACTATATCATCTAAATCACTCAGTTCCAAACCTGCACCTAGACTGATGGTTCTTCCTTGTATAGTCCCATGTACCAGGCACATCTCTTCCTCTTAGGAACTGTGTGTTATGGCCTGGTTTTTCAATAACTGTGTTCCTGAATTTATCATCTTTATCATAACAGAATAATAATAAGAGGCTGGGTACATTCAAGTTCTTAATCCTGGATGTGGTGTCTATGAAGATAGCCATCATGAAAAGATGAACAAATGATGTTAGAAAATGTTAAGGAAAATGAACCTGATGGGTGTGAGAGGAAATAGAGAAGTATTAATTGAGAGTAAGAGCATTTGCCATGAGGTAGCAAAGTAAGAAAGGAAAGAAATGAGAGATACTCAGCTGCAGTGATCCTGTAGGGACAGAGCATTTAATATGACCTAATTTGTTTTCACCTCTGAATATATTCATGAATTTTGTTCATGGGTGCTCTGAGGTATTAACTCCACATTCTAGTTTCTAGTTTGAGACAGGGTTTCTCTGTGTAACCCTGGCTGTCCTGGATTTCACTCTGTAGATGAGGTTGGCCTTAAATTCAGAGATCTGCCTACTTCTGCCAACCAAGTGCTAGGATTTAAAGCATGCTCCACCATTAGACCTGGTTCCTATTTCTTACCTCAGATTCATAGAAGAATAAACACACAAGAATTAACACACATTTTTATTTACTAAACTGAGGAAAAAATGATGAACATATACAATTTAAATGTTTGAATATTTTCATTTTCATTGGAAAAAATAAAAACTGTCACTAATTATCAAACTGAGAACTTATGAAAGAAGACATGGCTGCATTGATATGCTATTCTGCCTGATTACCACTTCTGTTCCCTTCCAATGAAAGGAATTAAGATAGCAGAGAAATGTAACTGACTCCCCCCCACTTTTGATTTGCACAAAGCCATCAGATGAATTTTATCCCAGTCATCTTACAAAAGAAAATTAGAAGCTGGCACCACTTCCTGTGGCAGTAATGCCTCTACCTAATAAAACAACTTTTCACATAAGGATGAATAACACTGTATTTTACCAGCCTGAGTTTTTACTTTTAAAGAGTCACAGACTTGAGTTCAACAGAGGACTCAGAGATGGTCACAGCTGCATATGCAAAAGTGGTTTTAACTCATAATGAGAACACTTCGACGTTACAGGAAAATCAGAACATGATTATTGACTAGAAAATGCTCACACTGTCACTGAAAATAAAATGAAAGCCCTTTACCTGGAAAATGTGGAAGGCATATGGAAGGATGTCCTGAATCACAAAGTTTTTGTAAGAAAAGAAGTTCCTTTTTGAATATGAGCACTGTGATGACACGCGCTATGATAACATGTTTGAATATGAGCACTGTGATGACACGCGCTATGATAGCATGTTTGAATAGGAGCACTGTGATGACACGCGCTATGATAACATGTTTGTCTAGGAAATTGTTGTGCAACTTGTTCATCAAATTTTCCAAAACTTTGAATACTGTGTTAGAGCAATTTCACCATTATTTCTAATGAAAACTTTGAAAGTTAAAACAAGAATTATAGGCTATCAGATGCTCCAGTCTTAATGATTAAGTCAGGTGAAAGGAAAATATGTCCATATAAAAAAATTATCTGTAAGTTCCTAGAGCAAGATCATTTACAAAGTCCAGTGTGAATGAAAAAATCCAGGTGTCCATCAAAAGGCAAATGAACAGACAAATTAAATATATCTATTTGCCATGAAAGTATCAGGTTACTAGTCTACAATCAAAAGGAAGAAAATGGACAATTGAAACTATTAGAAATACATTATTGAAATCTGTGTTGAGATGTTTATTCTGAGAGATGCAAACAACAGACGTCATTTATAAGAAATACACAGTAATTTGTGATAAATAATTATAGGTAAAAAACCATCTGTGACACTGGGAAAGGAAGATAATATTGAAAATTCATATATTAATAACACTTATATATAATAGAATAGACCAGGACTTTACTTTTCTTGAAGATCTTGTTGGCACATTGAGCCACAATAACTTCAAGTGGATGCAGTTATTTTTAATTACATTCTTTTGCATTTTAATAAATGCATACTACTTTTGTGAAGTCAATAACAAATAAAAAGAAAGGATGTATCCAAAACACAGAGGACCTGAGTGACTTGTTAAATCAAACTAAGCTTAGAGTGGAATTCTGTTTTGAGTGTTTTTTTTTTTTCCTACCCTCAAATCATTGTCTTTCCAACCCAACCTTTGAAGGGAAAATTTTTGAAGTAAATTTTCTTTTTTGCTCTCAGAATTATAACCATTTAACATAGCATTTATCATGCTATTAACTTTTATGTTTAAATGTCTTCCAGGTTTCTTACAGTGCTATAACTTTTAGGTAGGAGACATAAAAATAAGACATTTATTTGGAAAACTCATCTGACAGGAAGTCTTCAAATTTTATGTGTGAATTTTTAGAAGAAGCTGCTGAAGAGGCTCGTATGATATAAATAAGATATGTCTTGGTTCATCTTGGGATGGTAGAATTATGTCAAACATAGATTGAATTTCTAGGACAACCCAATAATGATATGTGTGGTTTTCATTTTCAGTTGCCTCAGTAGGGACTGTGTGCACTCATGGCCCCTTTCTTAAGGCATATGGTCACATGGAGCTCGTGAGGTGCTCCTAATCTTTCTGTAATATAAATCTACAGAGACTGAAGGCACACACATTTTAACAAGGATTTTACATGTTAGGATATTACACAGCAAGCATATGCCTGAATAAATATGGAACAAACATTCTGGAAGTTCTCTTAATCAATGGGAAATTTTTATTTAGCATCAGGTGGTTTTGAGACAATTCTTTCAGATTTTCCTTCCAATTTGCATTTCTATTACATGATGAGGAAAACTACTTCATACGCTTATAGTTATACACAGTGAACCAGTGTTCAGACAGTTCTGATTTCTTAGTATGACTTTCTTGTGATTCTAAATGGTAGTAAAAAACCGAGAGTCAGGATGGGTGAAGGAAAATAAAAGTGAGTGACTAGCAATGGCGAATGGGATTAATTAAAAGGGTGTACCAACTACCAGATCAGAGATGCAGCTTGGCATGATCTGCTTATCTTAGTATAAAATTCTATCACAGGTTTATACTCTGCTCAAATGCAAAGCAGGGTAACTATTTAATATACAGAAATAAAGACATCTATTTTGTCTCAGTGTTACTTAAGATTCCTGCTTAGTGTAGTCTTTATCATATCGATGTAAATTAAGGTTTTCGTGGCAAATTTACAAGAAAAGAGTTGTTATAAAGCTGTGACTTCACCTGTATGACTTCACACTTAACTTGATTAGCATTTAAAGCACAGCTCATCTTCTCATTAAATGTACATCCCTTGGGTTTTCTCCACCATTCAGTGTTAGCACTAATGGTACTCACCATATCCTTTAAGGGGCTTTACGGGGACATTTGAGTCACATCTGTGTTTTGAATACCTTTTTCTTTCCTGCTGGCAAATTTCATTTTTTGTTTTGTCTTGTTGCTTCTTTTTTTTTTTTTTTTTGAGACAGGATTTCCCTGCATAGCCCTGTCTGTACTGGAACCTATTCTGTAGGCCAGGTTGACCTCAAACTCAGAGATCCATATATCTCTGCCTCCTGAGTACTAGAATTAAAGGTATGTACCACCACCACCCAGCACAACTTTAAACTTTTATTTAACCTACTAGTTTGAAAATTATATCTGTCTTACCAATGACATAATTTGCACTATAAACATCCTTTAAATTTTAATATCATATTAAACTTACACATGAAAGTCTACCCTGAATTATTCAAGGGTTAAAAACACTGTTAAATGGTTGACCTGTGTGTAGACATAAAAAAATATTTATTATGAAAGGCCTGTCAAGCACTTCCAAAGAATCTAATTCCTGAATTATTTATTTATTTATTTAGAGACAGGGTTTCTCTATAGCTTTGGAGCCTATCCTGGAACTAGCTCTTGTAGACCAGGCTGGTCTTGAATTCACAGAGATCTGCCTGCCTCTGCCACACATGTGCTGGGTTAAAGGTGTGTGCCACCATTGACTGATTTAATTCCTGGATTTTAGGACAAATTATGCTGCTATCTTGGATGCCTGTTATATTAGTTAAATCTAAATACAATTATCACTGCCTATATGTTTCTGGCTATAAAAATCTTTAAAGTTAATGCTCACATGTATACTATTAGAGCCATATTATAACTCTCCCATTTGTTGTTAGTGTCAATTTTTCCAAAATATAGTCAAGTTGTAAGAATTGTTTGAAGACTTTTCTGAATTAATTTAAATTTGCTTAGAACCAACAACTTATCAAAATAAGTAAGAAGCTTAATATCTGTCATTTTGAAGTTTCTTTTACTTTTACTCTGTAGCAATTTGAAAAAAAAATCTGTCACCATTTTTAGCACTGCTCATGTCTTCTTTCCTAAGAACTCTGTCACTTGTTCTTAGTATAATCTCTATGCTCCAGAGCAGTCTGTGTGCCCCCCAAAAGTCAAGGGTGTTAGGGTTAGGTTTAGGGTTAGGAGGTTATAGTTAGGGGTACAGCTAGGGATAGGAGTTATGGTTAGGGTTAGTATTCGGGTGATGGTTAGGAGTTAAGGGATTAGGGTTAAGGATTAGGGGGTAGGGTTTTGGTTAGAGTCAATGGTTAAGTTTAGGGTCAATATACAATGTTGAGGGAGTTTTGAGGTCATCATGAGCTATATTTCAAGTTTCTCGACAATATGAAATACCTAGTGAGACCCTGTCTCAAATAAATATATCACTTTGTATATTTCATCCAGGTAGGCATATAATAATGTTGCTACAAATTAGCACTCTCCACTGCACTGACCTCATTGGCTCTACATTTTTCAAGACACAAATATTACTTTCAGTTACTGTATTTCCCTGTCTATGTCAACAACTGAGCCTTCACTCTCTGTTTCCAGTGTGCTTTATACCTTTACTTATACCTATCATTGAGCTCACAGACTGACAGGAAAAAGGATCAGGCATATCATTGGTCCTTTGTTCTAAGAAGGTCATAAAGAGTTTTTTCAACTGTGATGAAAAGTAACAGAAAGAATGTGTTTCTCATAACAGAAAGGGAGAAAACTGGCAATTTCCCATTTATTTCTGAGTCTTTAAAAGGAATGTGAGGAGTATTTGGGAAAGACAACGGTTTGCCTGAGTCTGAGTAATGTCTTCCCCTTTCAAATGCCAAAGCCTTGCCATTGTCCTCTTGACACAGCCTGTGTACAGGGACTGTTTATCATCCAACATTCCTCATTGCATTGTTGAACATTTTTTTTCTGACTCCTTTCACATTTTAAAATTACCTGTCTGCTTCCTGGGACCTGTTGTTGACAGCTGAGATTTATAAACATAAACTAATATAGCACTGTCCTTTTCTTCACACAATTAACACACAGTCATAGACATTTTATTATCAATCTTTTTGACCAGGTCATGCTTTATGAAATTGGCAGTCAGCCTCATTTTACTCATGATTTTCTTCTGAAATGATAAATGAGACATGAAAGTTCCTTAGTAACTATTTGAATGAATAAATGAAATAAAACCCTCCCTCCATTTTTTGGCATTAAAGATATACATTGATTTATCACTTTCTATCTTCTATGTTAAAAAAAATTCACAAAATTTATAGCCATCTCTTCAATGTCAGCAAAGTGATCAATAAGTATCTCTACCACATGTGTTGTGATGGTGATTACTGTTTGTATTATCAGTACTGTAGTAGAGCTTCTTCCTTATACATCTGACATCAGTTAGACAATAATAATAGTCACAAACAATGACAACACACATATAATATTCATAAGTATATGTATGTACACACACATATACACATACAATTAATAAAGCATTACTTCAGAGTCCTGAGGACTAAGTATGATTAAAAAGTTGATCGCTTTATTCAGTTTTCCAGAAAAAGTTTCAGAGAGCAAATATAATAAGATTTACATAAATAAGCATACATGCTAACATGCATGAATATTCAAACAGATACATGGATATTGATATTTTGAATTATTACAACTTTGTTCAGAACATAGAAATAGCATACCATTTTCTCTACCTATGGCTGCATACTATGTTGCTACAACATACTATGTTACTACACAAATTAATTATGAAGCATTGGATTACAAATTTCAACTTCTCAGGATTTGGTGGATTTTTTCTGTCCTCTCCCTGTGCATTTTATCATTATTAATAAAATTATATGATGCAATGAAATATTTGAAAGACCTATTTTTTTTCTTATTCCTAACTAAGATAGAGGTTGATGATAAAAATCCTTCCCAAAGCATTCAAATTATCTGTTGTTATGTAAAAACTGAATAATCCATTTAAATACAACATTTTCCTTTATATACTACAAATTATTTTATTTTTCTAATCATGGAAAGTTTTGATGCAACTTCCATGACCATTATTTCATTACAAGAGTGAAGCAAAAACTATTACTCTTTGAATGAACTTAGGGTTGTATTGGTATTTCTAATGATAACAGATGAGGTATCTGTACCCAAAAGAGTGTTCCCAATGTTAGTATTGCCATTATCTTTCTCCATGAGTTTCAAGGCTGTAAGGATTGTAATGAGTTCAATTCTCTTGTAATTTACATTTCCTTTATCGTTCTTTTACAATATTGAATCATCTGCTGGAGTCTTGGGAAGCTAAAATATAAAATTGCTATTGAAAAACAGTTGTCTTATCAATGAAACTCTAGGATATATCTTCTCATTTAGCAGCCAAGTTGAACGAACTTAAAAATTAAAGCAACATTTTACACATTGAGGTGTTAAGGTTTGCTCTCTTCATCATATACAATTATTCTTTATTGTCTGCATGCTTACTCATAATCAACAATTCAAAATACCTCCTTAATGTCAACCATATGTTAATTGTGTTCCACAAGTTTGTTTTGATTTATCAAGACTATTATTTATTTATGCATAATAATTAAGGGTAAATGCATATTTATATTATTCTTTTTTCAGGGTTTATAATCAGCACGCATTTAATACCAAAAATGATGAACAAAATCAAAAACCTATTCAAGAAGCCTTCAATGAACACCCACAATGTCAGTGAATCTCCCCTGAGTTCCATTCCACATACATTGACATCATTTTGGTCACAGATACAGCATTTAAAATTTGTGGCAATATATATTTGTATGTCCCTGTCTCCTTTTAGGCTCCTACAATACTTTGTATTTAGAAAAATTTGCATTCATCAATGTACTTAAATGAATGGATGGTAGACAAATGCAATATAATTTTAAATGTTATTACTTCTCACGTAATTTATCAGACTCTAGTTTCTCTTTTAAGTACAAAATATATGAGAAAGATGTGAAGTATTTTACTCAAGTTTGAATTCAAAAATTGTTTGACATCACTCTTAAATGAAAGATCACTATATCAACAAAAATGAGAAAGTCACTCGCACAAGTTTGACTTTCTGCTAACAGGCACTTCTGTAAATTGCTTTTCTGTAAGATGTTTCTTCAGTCATGGCTGGTTTCATAAAATGCCCTATAAGCATTGTTACACATCTTTGAATTTCTCTGCTGCCTCGAAATCCTTTTTAGAATATGAATAAGGATTAGAACAAACAAAGAAATAGATACTGGTTTAAAATTTATACATCTGATGCTCATATTTGAGTACCCTTTTTAAATATCCATCTGTTTACTTTTGACATCTCACGGAAACATTAAATCAGATAATTAATGTATTTAATCACATGGCAATCTGGCTTCATTCATCTAGGATGCCATTAGAAAAATAATTTAGTCCATCTAAACTTAACAATTAGCTAGATTTTCTTTCTATGATGTGATTTAAACACTCTTTTACTCTTTAGATTTCACTGGAATTTGTCTGTACCATTGGCAAAGCATGATGATTATACTGATAGTTTCAATATTTCAAAATGATTAAAATCTGATATTCATAGAAGTGAAGTAAATGATAGTGTCAAATGGGAGTCTGGGTAACAGATCACGCAAACATCATGTGGACACAGAGAAATGTCTCTGTAACATCATTCCTACCAGATAAACAACAGGGAGAGCTACAGGAAGCAATGCGTTTGATGACTGTTCTGTAGATATTTCTTCAGTTGATTGCAGAGGTAAAACTAAGACTTAAGATGGGCCTTTCCAGCTGCTGAAACATTCTAGCATCTCGAAGTAACAAACCTCTGAGTATAAACCTGACCAAATTTGGAAATCAGTGTAGCTTTTTTATGGTGAATGATTTTGAAATGACAGAGTATGAAGACATAGAAAACAGAAGAGATTCTGATACTCCTCTGTATCTGCTCTTTCTGGGCATTCATGTTCTGTTTCATTCTCTTGATGACAGATTTGGTTCTCTAATTCTTACATTATCTTTTCTATTCTACATTTCAGCCAGCAAAATTCAGATAAGACAGAAGCAGCTGGCCAAGGGATTTTAGAGATCTGCGTGCTAAAGATTTGAGGTTTTGTAGGTAGAAGATTCTTCATATTTAGCAGAATTTCATTTAAGCACCATTCATCTGTGTCCATGTGTAACATAAACACATATGCACCAATCCTACCTGTCTATGCCAAAGTTTCACACACTGGTGACCTTTATACATGATGTGTCTGCTCACTTGTAAGCCATGGCATGATTCCAGAAAAAAACAGTTTCTACTAGATAAATACTAATTTAAATATTTTAATGTTTTATCTTAGTACTGGGTAGGAAGAAATGACTTTTGGAAGCAAAACTAACCAGTGTGTGCTTTGTCTATAGATAATCAAGCCAGGCCCTACAGTTCCAAAGTAAAAAGCAATGAAAGTTTGGCCAGAGGGAAGTTCCAGAAAAATCTGAAGAGGTTAAGAGTCATATGAGAGAAAGTGTGTTTTCCATGGTCATAGAAGCACGAGTTGTCACGTGCCTCTGTTCTGAGACCCTAGTTTAGAAGACAGTGACATAACAAATGTCACAATGTAGATATGTGTGATTAGTTCTAAGAGTCCTGCTCTTTTATAGTGGATAGTAAAAAACTTTTTTTAAATTTTATTTTACATACCAATCGGTTTCCCCTCTCTCCTCACCTCCAGTCTCCTCCCCTTTCTTTTTACTCCCCTCCCCATTTGCTCCTCCTCTGCCTTCATTCAGAAAGAGGCATATCTCCAATGGGTTTGCACAAAGCAAGCATGTCATATCAAGTTGAGGCAGTACCAACCTCCTCCCCTTATACTGAGGCAAGGTAAGGTAATTCATGGACAACAGGTTACCAACATCCAGCTAAACGAAAGTCCTGCTCCCACTCCTAGAAGCTTTTTTAAAAGTTCAAGCTACACAATTGTCACACAATGGAGAGAACTAGAAAAAAATATGCTGAGTGAGGTTATCACCACATTTAAATTTTGCAAAATTGCCAGGCAATCTCACTCCCTAGATAAGTGAAATCTTGAGTGTTGACCTAGGACCAATTCAAGTCTTTTATTCCTTGGATCCAGAGTCAGAGTATACTTTGGCTCCCAGAATTTGGCATATCTTTTTACATCCCCATATGTATAGTTTCTCACTATACCTCACTACTATAACCATAGACCTCTTTTCTAATGAATGAGCTTCTAGAATTCCAGGGATACTTCCATCACACTTATAGAAGAAGGCTTCCTAGATTATCCCATGGTTTTTCTACTTGCACAGGAAAGTGATTAGGTCCACTAAATTTATGATAAATTATACATAACAAAATTGATCTATTACCTGTTTTAACTAGAAAGCACAATTGTATTATATAATCAAAATATTGTGCTGCAATCACCACTCTCTATATTTGTTTTCATCATATAAACAAATTCCAACCATTAAGAAATTCCCTAGATGCAGGAAGGAGGGTTATTGGGGAAGGGAATAAGATATCTACATTAACGGGAATCAATTTAAGAGTTGCAAGAGACTTGTCCTTAGAGGGGATCCCAGGTATTCATAGGGAATTCCCAGCTAGGTAT
>JAQHUG010000086.1:588356-600856 GCA_028555095.1 Dicrostonyx torquatus
TCCCCAGAGCCTTAGCCCTGGAGCCTGCTGCTTTGTGAGGTCCTAGGACCCCGCAGCTGGAAGGGGGAGCTGGGCTGGGCTGGGAAAAAATCCAGTACCCGGGCAGGGCCCTGCGCCCGAATGAGCAGTTAACAAATTATCTTATACTTTGTATTTGATTAGTGTTTTTTATTCAAAATTGAAAAATATGTAGTGTAGGAAACTCCTTAAGTAGTATTTGTATTACATTATTTTTTTTTAAATTGTAAAGCTAGTTGGATCTCATAGACAGACATCAGGGACTGAACTAGGCCCTCTGAATGTTGGTGGCAATTGTATGGCTAGGTCTGTTTTAGAGTCCCTGACAGTGGGGCCAGGATCTATCTTTGGTACATGAACTGACTTTTTGGAGCCCATTTTCTATAGTGGGAGTTCTTGCTCATCTTTGATCCAGGTGATTAGGGTTTGGTCCTGCCTCTACTTGATATTCCAGATTTTGTTGACATGCAGTGCAGACCTTACCCTCTCTGAGAAGTAATATGATTTGGGCAGGGAGGTGAGTAAAGCAGGAGGAAGAAAGGGAGGGGGAACTGTGAATAAACCAAAAAAAATTTAAATAAAATATATATTCTTTACATATCTACTAGTTTTTGCTACTACTCTAGAACAAGGCATTTTAGAATTTGTAGTACTTGTCAAAAACCATGTATTTATCTTCTCTCAAAATATTCTTTCCACCAACTTTAACATAATATAATTATAAAGAAAAAAATTACCTAATGTACAAGGACCAATAGAACCACACATTGAAAAGCAGGTCTGTTGAATGATTTCAAGAAGAAAAAAAAAAGACAGATGATGTGGGATGTTCTTCAGTATATATGTTGCTTTTATTTGTTGAAGAGTAATGCTGTTTGGACCAATGGCTTAGCAGAGTAAAACCAGTTGAGAAATCAGAATAGAGACAGAGAAAGAGAATAGGCAGAATCAAGGAGATGCCATGTAGCTGCTAAAGGAGACCGATGCCAGACAAAACTTTATCTGTACGACACAGCTTCATAGCAATATATAGATTAATAGAAATGAGTCAATTCAAGATTAAGAGCTAGCAAGGAATATGACAAAGCTATTGGCCAAACGGTATTGTAATTAATACAATTTCTATGTTATTATTTGGGTCTGCACAGCCAGGAAATTATTTAACATTCTCTATTTGAAAACTGACATGCAAATGTGGAGCAAGTACATCCACATAAAACCTGCAAGAGTTTGAGAAGTAATTTTACACAAAAAAGAACAGAGTTTCTTGGTAGCAGAATATTTACTGATAGGCTCTGTTTTCTGGCAGCAAAAAGAGGCATGGCTCCTTTAAGAGGTTTCCTGGCTCAGCTTTAGAGACAAAAACTGCACAACTTGTTTGAGGAAAGACTTCCTGGTTAATACTTACAGCATGAATTCTGGCTTTTTTTGGAGGTACTGCACTGAAATAGGGTTTGTGAGCAGGGTGCTACTAGTTGCCCATTGGTGACATAGACTCGCTGCATCCCTGCAGCTGTGACTGTGAGCATGGCTTGCAGAGCTGGCAGTACATATACCTCTATTATGTTGAAATGGGCAGGGCCAATTTGTCCTAGCCTGATGCTTAGCATTTTGAGAAACACTCCTGGTCAGAAAATCATTGCATATGTGCAATACAGACAGATCCAGACAAAAAATAGACTTCTGAACATGTCACATCATTTTAAAAATGTACTTAGCCTTGGTGGAAAGAGGAAAAAGAGCACAGACAGAAAAAGAAATACAGACAGTGATAAAGTAAAAGAGTAAAAATTAAAAAAAATACTAAAAAGTAATAGAACAAAAAATAATCCAACTAAAGATGGAAAATACAGAGTGTCTGAATTATGGATATTATTGTGTATTCTTTGAATTTTTTTTTTTACTGCAAAGAGATTTTTTTCCTTGGGGCTGCTAAATTAAATCAACATGAATGTATTTTGACTACAGTATTTGGGTCTAAGGATATGTTGATTTGGAAAAGAGGTTCTGCTTTGATTCCACAGAAGATAAGAACTTGTGGATTCTTTCCAGACTAATGTGGTTTGATGAAACAAGACCCCCCTGAAAGGTCTCTGTGAACCATAAAAATACTTTTTGCCCAACAAAAAACAGAATATAGTTTGGAGAAAACTATGCCCATATTTTCAAAATAGTTGTTGATAAATGTTAAATTTCATTTTAAAAGGGATATTATAAATGATTAATGGCCAAAATCAATTTATTAAAAAGGGGAGAGATGATATAGAAATGACTATTTTGCATTGGTATGGATCTTGGTTTATTAATAAAAAATTAAGGTCAATTTTGTTTTATGTATATTTCTACTCTTGTTTAAGGTATTAATGCTTATGTATCCCATTTAAAACTGTAATGTATTATTAAAAATTACAGACTAATAAATAGTGATTTATAATTATAATGGGCAATCTTGTCATCATGTTAGTTAGATTTTTTAGATACAAAGAAATATCTTTAAGTTAAATAGGTAATCTTCAACACTTCAAAGTCCTAAAGAATGTGCCATTTAAAATATTTGAAGAACTTAGACTTTTTTTTTTTAACAGTGAGACATCTCCTTCTGGCATTACCAATTATTTCAGAGAGGTTGATGGACATTAAAGAAACCTATAATGGAATTTGCCTTCAATGTAACAAAGATAGCCATTTGGGCAAGAAACTGCTCTTGCCTGGATTCTTGGTGGTATGCTGTATGAACTGGACATGCAGGACCCACAAAAATGTGACTGCTGAACATTCCAAAAATTTGAATGGTCCTTCTGGGTTTCTGCTTTACAGAAGAAACTACCAGACATTCTGCAGGATACAGAAGAAAGTGATTGGCAAACTGCCAAGAGAGGTGAAACATCTTTTCAAATTTCTACTTCATACAAAGTCTGTAGGATATAGTTTGCCTGTAGGCTAAAGATGGATGCCCTAATATTACAGAAGAACTTCGGGTGAAAGCCAAGGCAGCAAGATGTCTCTGTCAATCTTAAAGTTTTGGAAGTTGCTTTCAATGCACTTCCTGTTAATTTAGGCAGTCTGGAGTCTTTGAAGATTTGAAGACATATATTTATATTTTCCTTAGTTATGATAAAACATAAATTATATATAAATAACTGTAAGTGTAATTCTTGCTTGATAATTGTTTTTATATGTAATTTTACTATGTTAAAGTTAAAACATTCTTTTTTATTTAGACAGAAGAATGCAGATTATGTGGAATGTCCTTTTGTATATATGCTACTTTTATTGGGTGATGAATAAAGCTGTTTGGGCCAATGGCTTAGAAGAGTAAAACCAAGCAGGAAATCAGAACAGAGACATATAGAGATAGTGGGCAGAGTCAACAAAATGTCATGTAGCTAACAAAGGAGAAGGAGCCAAATGGAAACTTTTCTGTAAGCCACAGCCTTGTGGCAATACACAGATTAATAGAAGTGGGTTAATTTAAGATATAAGAATTAGTTAATAAGAACCTGAACTAATAGGCCAGTGTTGTAATTAATACAGTTTCTGTATGATTATTGGGTCTGAGCAGTCAGGAAACAAAAGAGCTGTCTTTGTCTACAGACAGAAGCATTTTTACTCAGTTTTAAATTTTATCTAACTTTATAGAAATAGCATAAAATTATAATACACAGCATATTCACATATACATGACATAATAAAATGGTTTCATCATTTTATATATATATATATATATATATATATATATATTCATTTACAGCAAATTATATTTGGGAATTTTTTCAATAGTTGATTTTCAAAATTATTTTATAACATAATAATTTTCTATTAAGTTATCTCCCTAGTAAAAACTCTCTATAATACAAGTTATTTCAGCAAGCTGTATTTGTTGAGACAACATCAATCTACTAAGCAGAGGACAGTAGAAGCTAAAGTATCCCATGAGACAGGATCAAATGAGTTCATAAGAATTTAAAATAAGTTGAAGCAGTGCTTAGGCTTTCCTGCATCAGCTTAGAAAGGATTTATGATCTGATTGAAGAACACAGAACTCCTGCCCACTGGAAATCCAATGAGTGTCTGTGGCAATGATTTAGGCTTCCCTGGGAAAGAAATGGTTTTACAGCACTGTCTTTGCACTAACTCATGTGGAAGTATAGTATCTTTTCCCAATTGTAGTACTAATATTAGTGTGTCATAATACATGTAGATCGCTAGAGAGTTCTGGGGTTGGTTTCACACAAATCATTTACATACCCCTCTCAGGCAAAAACTGTTTTGTGTTAAATCTTAAATATTTTTTGAAACCTTTTCTCTTTTTGCATGGTATTAGATTCTGAAAAGCAAAGCTACTAAGTGTACCATAACCAAAAGCAGTATGCAGGCAATAAAATGTGGCACAATGAAGCAAAAATAAAAGTTCTCTGAGAAAGAGACTATTATACACATGCAACTTTTAAAGATTCCAAGCCATCTCATTATTTACTAAACTCAGACTATTTTCATTGTTGAAAGGCTCGAGATCCATATTTAGTTGGTATTACTGTATTCATACTTGGATGATAGTAGACATTTCACTGCGCTATGACTTGTGATTCAATATATGTGTGCACATTATCCTCTGTATGAAGTAGTAGAGTTTTTTTAAGATATGCCAACTAGAAGTGATATAAAGTTAAATTTTTATGTCTCTGCAGGATATATTCAAGTGAGAAACAACATTTAAAAATATATATTAAAGGTAATAACACAAAATATGGGAGTGTTTAGTGAGTCATTGAAAAATAGCTATCTGGTTATAGGGTGCACAGATTTTGCTACAATAGATTGCTGTTCTAATAATTAGTTGGTTTTTGTCTTTTTTTATTCTTTCTTTTTTTATTTTTAAAAGAAAAATTTACATTTACTCCCCTTGTCCTGGGCCTTCCTGCTCTCCCCCTACCCCACCGCCCTCCCCCTACTTCCCTGATATGGGGCAGGATACCCTGCCCTGTGGAAAGCCCAAGGCCCTCCCCCCTCCATCTCCTCCTAAGAAGGTGTGCATCCATATAGAGTAGGTTCCCAAAGGCCAATATATGCAGAAGAGATAGGTCCCTGTGCCAATATTATTGGCTTATCTGTCAGTCCCCATTGGCAGCTGCATTCAGAGAGTACAGTTTGGTCTTTTATTTATGTAGAATTTCTTGTCACTGGGAAGTAGTTGCAGACAGAAGTAAATTAAGTTATAAGGCAAACAGACTGGATGAAGCTCGAGCTTTCCAGGTAAAGGAAGGCTGTGCAAAGTGCCTGAAACTGGATTGAACACAACATATTTAAATATATATGAAATTCAAGTCTGTTAAATAAAAATGAGAAAGACAGAGTCAGAGGTGAAAGTAAATGTTCATTCAGGATCTTCTAAGTGAATGATGGGTCAAAATGCTTAACTCTGAAGATATAAAGATGAAGAGTGAGGTGATGGGGCCAAAAAGAAGAAACTGTGCTGTGATTTGGGGTTTGTATGAGGTACTGTGATTGTTATTGCTTTAGAGATGATCGGTTCCAAGATGTTTGAGAAAAAGAAGACATAGTGAAAATGTAGTTAATAGCAGATAATGGAGACTTGTGACAAAGTGATGATGAAAAACAGGGGAGAACTGGTTAGGTTCAATACATAATCACAGGTAAATGCAACAATTTTGTGACCACCAGATATTTACTGGGGTCATAAAATAAATTAAAGATGAAGTTAAGATCTTTAGTCAGGACAATTTCGTATTGGAATATATGTTTACTAAAAGTAGATGGGTACTAAAATCATATTTTTAAATGAGGAACCAATAATTTGCTGGTAAATTTTAGGCAGAAACAGCTGGTGAAGTAGTTTAGAGAGATGTGCCATATTAACCATCTAGTAATAACTTCCCTCAAATGTTATCACCATCTTCATTTGAATTATCTAATTGAAGCATAACTTTTTCTTTCTCTGAACTCTCTATATAATTTCATAAAACATCTAAATTTTAAATTTTAAGAACCAAGACTCCCTGATATTATTTTCAGTTAAGAGGTGTCCTCCTGTCTCCTCAATGAAAGAATGAGAAATACACGTGTGTATTGTTGAAATAGTCATTTTAAACCATCAGCTGAATACTTTCAAGACAAATGACAGCTGAATAATTCAAGATATAATTTTCCTTATAATCTTTAAGAAATTTGATTCTTAAAATATATTTTAACTTATTTCAGCTTTTTAACCACACTAATGTCAACTTTTACATTTGTGAATAAATTTATGAGAAATGTATTTACACGGATCTAGAAAGATGTAGGACTTATCATTGTAGTATAATAGTTTATTTAAAAATTAAAGATATTGAGAATGTTATAGAACTGGCTCAATGGGTAGGAACCTTTGTTGTATAAGCCTGAGGACCTAAATTTAATTTGTAAAACGCCATCAATTAGCTTGGTCCTTTTGTGGGACTCCAATAGTGGTAGTAGGAGCTGTCTCTGACTCTTTAATTTTTTTTTATTTATTTTTATTTTTTTGGTTTTTCGAGAAAGGGTATCTCTGTGGCTTTGGAGCCTGTCCTGTAACTAGCTCTTGTAGACCAGGTTCGTCTCAAACTCTCAGAGATCCGCCTGCCTCTGCCTCCTGAGTGCTGGGATTAAAGGCATGGACAACCACCACCCAGCCTCTCTGACTCTTTATTAGTTTTTTGGGTGCCACTCCTCATAATAGGTAACCTAGCCAAGCCTTAATACATGAGGAGTTGCTTAGACTTATAGCAACTGGTTATGTCATGTTTTGCTGCTATTCATGGAAGAAATATAGAAAGAATGGATTGGGGGTGGGAATAGAAGGAATGGGGAAAGGAATGGGGAGAGTAGGAAGGGGAAACAATTTATAAATATTAAAAAAAATATGAATTGATAAATATTTCAGAGCTTATTACCTTGAAAATAAAACATGTTCCATCAAAACATAAAAGAAATTGGTATGTTCACGTTCACATGTATTTCCAACACTGAGAAGTAGTGATGACAGGAGCATTGCAGGCAATCAACCTGTCTCCAGTTTCAGTAGGAAATTTTTTTCTCAATGGACTATGGTTGTTAGTGATGGAGCAAGATACTCAATCTAGCCTCCACATATGCTCACAAGTTGCACACCTGCATATTTATATGTATGTATGCCACACAAACATACACCACACTCATAAACATGCATACATACTCAGTCAGATATATGCATACAATAAATAAAATTAACTAACTTTATACTAGTATATCATCAAAAATAATATGCATTTTCTATTGAATAATGTTTTCAGTCTGAAACAAAATTAAATTAAATAATACTTATTTCTATTAATTTATGAATTCTGCTAGAATTCATTAAGGCTTCATTAATTTTGTTACTTTCAATAAATGTTTTATTAAACCACATTATTGCTAATTCCTTTCTACACAATCCAATCATGTTCAAATTATTCATTGTATAGTTAACCTCCATTATGTTTATAAAATCAGAGAAAAAAATTATTCAATTAGTTGTGTGGAGATGGGCACTAATTTAACATCGTTTAAATCAGTTCAACACAGTTTGATCCAAGCTCTTGACAAAGGCCAAAACTTCTATGGTAAGCACCATAGTTAGTTTGCAGATATTATCCAGCAAGACTTCTGCCAAGTTCAGGACGCTGGACAGAAATTCATTTCTGTACAAATTTATTACCGATAATACATTTATAGCAAATATGAATATCTCATGGAATATTCTTCATCATTATAACCAGGAATTCTAGATGTTTTGCTAATTAATTTACCTGAGAGTAAATTATTTGGAAAATACAGTTCATAAGTTTAAAGTATGCAAACTTTTACCTAAATAAAATTTATATTTAACTATATTGCAAATAAACAAGTCTGTTTGAACATGGTCAAAAGAATGACCCTGTTGAGAAATGCCTTGGAGATCCGTGAGAGAGGCTCCAGGAAATAAGGTAGAGGATTTTCCATCTCAGGTGCATTTTGTTCTCTTCGACTTGATTTTATGCTTCCTGAGATACTATCATTAGTTTATGGCAGACAATTTTGTTTATATTGGTCCGTCCTGAGAAAGGTCTAAGAAATGGCTGAACTGGTAACAATATAATTTATTGATGTTTATTTACATACTTTTCTGAACTCAAACAATATTCCTTGGATATTTATTTTCTTTGTTACATTTATACATGACAGTACACTAAAAATGAAAATAGTTTATCTACAGTATTAGACTGTAGTCTGCCCAATTCTTTCAGGTCTTTGGTTCCAAATACAACAGAAAAGATCTGCAGAGGTTGTCAACAGTTGATACATGTCAAACTCTTTTTACAAAGTGGCCTTTATGTAGAAAGAGAAGGAATTATTCACTATGACATATGTCTCCCTTCACAAATGTTTACAATGCAGTTGTAAACAATAGGCAAGACAACACATGAAGCCCGAAAGGTAAAGGTAAAGTGGAATATTCTATGAAGTTTTTACAGAGCAGTGACATCCAATACTTGATAAGCCCCTTTTTCAAACATTCTTTTGAAAAATTGGAATTCAATTCCAAAAAAAAAAATTAAAGTTCCTCTAAAATAAGTAAGTCAAGGTATAGAACAGCAAGGTATTATGGAGTTAATAACAGGACATTGAATGGAAATTGGGTATCAATTTATAGCAATCAGGAGTCAACTGAGAAAAATCCTAAGTAAAAATTTTGGTAAAAATCCTAAGTAAAAAATTGGTCATATGGTTTTACTCTCATTTATTGCTAGACAAAAATCAGATAATCTAATATACCAATAACATAAGATGAGAATCTATTTGATCACAAATATTCAGGACATCCATTTTATTTACAAGTTTTAATTGGTATGCAAATCAAAATTTATATAAGAGTTGAATGTTTTGCAGGTTATTAGAGTAAGAGGTATTGGTGGATAAAAACATGTTTTTGGTTTTTGTTTTTCCTTATAATGATGAACAAAGAAGAAAGGAAGATTTGGTACCAGTGTTAAAGAACTTGGAGCATATCTCTTCATCCCCATGCACACCTTTAGCTGATGATGCTAACCCACTGTCTCTTTAAAACTGCTCGGAGACATAAAAAATATTCATTTAAGTTTGGAACTTATTTAAAATTTTCTTTTTTATTTTATTGACTTTTATTAATCTCTACATTTTTCTCTGCTCTCTTTCCAGCCTCTTTACTCCCCTTCAACCCTCTCCCAAGTTCCCCGTGCTCCGAATTTACTCAGGAGATCTTGTCTTTTTCTACTCCCATGTAGATTAGATCCATGTATGTCTCTCTTAGGGTCCTCATTGTTATCTGGATGCTGGGATTGTGATTTGTAAGCTGGGTTTCTTTGCTTAATGTTTAAAAACCACTTATGAGTGAATACATGTGATAACTGTCTTTCTGGGTCTGGGTTACCTCACTCAAAATGATGATTTCTAGCTCCAACTATTTCCTGCAAAATTCAAGATATTGTTTTTTTTTTCTGCACTGTAGTACTCCATTGTGTAAATGCACCACATTTTCTTCGTCCATTCTTCAGTCAAGGGGCATTTATGTTGTTTCCAGGTTCTGGCTATGAGAAACAATGTTGCCATGAACATAGTTGAGTTACTCCAAGATATTTTAAGCTATTTGCAGCTATTGTGAAGTTTGATGTTTCTCTGATTTCTTTCACAGCCAATTTATTATCTGTATACAGGAGGGATGCTTTTTTTAAAAAATTAATCTTGTATCCTGCCAAATTATTAAAAGTGTTTGTGAACTGTAGATGTCTTTGGTAGATTTTTTGGGGTCACTTATCTAAACTATCATACCATCAGCAAATAGTGAGAGTTTGACTTCTTTTCCAATTTGTATCCCTTTTGTCTCCTTTTGCTGTTTTATTGCACTAGTTAGGAACTTAAGAACTATATTGAATAGATAGAGAGTAGACAACCTTATATTGTTCCTGATTTCAGTGGGGTCGCTGGGAGTTTCTCTCCATTTAGTTTGATGTACGCTGTTGGCTTGCTGTATATCACCTTTACTATGTTTAGGTATGTTCCTTGTATCCTTGCTCTCTCCGAGACCTTTTTCTTAAAGGGATTTTTTATTTTGTCAAAAGCTTTTTCAGCATCTGATGAGGTTTTTATATTTTACTTTGTTTATTTGGTGGATTATTTTGAACAGATTTTCATATGCTGAACCATCCCTGCATCTGTGGGATGAAGTCAACTTGATCATGGTGGATAGTGGTTCTCATGTGTTATTTGATTTAATTTGCCAGTATTTTATTTAGTAATTTTCATCAATGTTTATGAGTGAGATTGGTCTGTAATTCTCTGTCTTAGTAATATCTTTATGTTGTTTGGGTATCAGGGTTACTGTAGCCTCATAAAAGGGTTTGGCAATGTTCCTTCTGTTTCTGTTGTGTGGAACAATTTGAGGAGTATTGGGTATTAGTTCTTTGAAAATCTTGTAGAATTCTGAGCTGAATCCATCTGGTACTGGGCTCTTTTCTTTATATATATATAAAGAAAAAAAAACACCAATGATAACCTATGCTGAAGAGGATGTGGAGTAAGGGGAACACTCCTCCATTGCTGGTGGGAATGCAAACTTGTGCAACCACTATGGAAATCAGTGTGGTGGCTCTCACGAAACCGGGAATCAACCTACCTCAGGATCCAGCAATACCACTCTTAGGAATGTACCCAAGAGATGCCCAACCATACTACAAAAGCATTTGTGCAACTATGTTCGTGGCAGAATTATTTGTAATAGCCAGAAACTGGAAACAACAACCTAGGTGCCCCTCAATAGAAAAATGGATCAAGAAAGTGTGGAATATGTACACATTAGAATACTACTCAGCAGTAAAAAACAATGACATCTTGAATTTTGCATGCAAATGAATGGAAATAGAAAACATTATCCTTAGTGAGATATCCCAAACCCAAAAAGATAAGTATGGTTTGTATTCACTTATTAGTGGACAATAGCCATAAACAAAGGACATTATGCTTGTAGCTCACAAGCCTAGAGAAGCCTAATAGCAAGGTGAACCCAAAGAAAAACATATATAGATCCTCCTGGAAATGTGAAGCAAACAAGATTGCCAGGCAAAAGTTGGAAGCATGGGAGTGGGGATGGGTGTGGAGGTAGGGGTGGGCGTAGGGCTTGGCAAAAGGGAGAGGCTAGGAAGAAGGAAGAAGGGAAGAACTGGGGAGATCTTGGGAGAGTGGGATGATGGAGATGGAGAAAGGGTGGCTATTGGAGAATGGAATAAGATATCTACATTAAAGGAGTCATTTTAGGATTGGCAAGAGACTTGTCTCTAGAGGGGATCCCAGATGTCCACAGGGATGTCCCCTGCTAGGTATTTGGGCAGTAGAAGAGAGGGTGCCTGAACTAGCCTTGTCCTGTAGTCACATTGATGAATATCTTGATCATCACCATAGAAATTTCACCTGATGGATGGAGATAGAGTCAGAGACCCACATTCACATCAGAACAAAGGACTGAGCTCCTATGGTCCAATTGAAGAGCAAGGAAGTCAAAACCGCGAGGGACTGTCCCGTCCCATCAACTGAGACAGTGTGCCTGATCTATTGGGCTGGACCAGGACTGAATGAGCATATGACCAAACCTAAATCTGTGAATGTGGCTGCCAATGGGGACTGACTGAGAAGCCAATGATAATGGCACGGGGACCTATCTCTTCTGCATGTATTGGCTTTTTGGGAACCTATTCTATATGGATGCATACCTTCTTATACCTGGATAGAGGGGGAAGGGCCTTGGATTTCCCACAGGGCAGGATACCCTGCCCCCTCTTAAGGAAGCAGGGGGAGGGAGGAGGGATAGTGGGGGAGTGGGAGGGCCTGGGACAAGCAGAGGAAGTGTAAATTTTTCTCTTAACGCCAAAGAAAAAGAAAAAAAAAAAGTGAGATGAGTTGTTCAAGCATGATAGCTTCAGTTCAGATCCCATCACCTGTCCTGGAAGAGGCATAAATGTATTAACACCTATAATTCAAAACTGAAAGGGGCAGAATAGAGGGTCACTGGTGCTTGCTAGCAGCCAACCTGGCTGTAGGTTCAGTGAGAGACTTCAAGTCAAAGGAATAAGGTGGAGTGTGGAAAGCAAGACACCCAACACCTCTGGACTCTACAGTCATTGGTTCAGACACCCAAGGCCACAGACATATGCATGTATGCATGCCTGTGTACAAACATGCTTGCACATACACACACATTTATCAATAAAGGAATGCAGTATCTATTAATTTTTTTTTCCTTTGGGGCTTTGCAACATTAATATTAATAAGTTAATTACTCTCTCAAGTTCTATGAAGAATTTTGTTGGTATTTTAATGGGGATTGCATTGAATCTATATATTGCCTTTGGAAGAATTGCCATTTTTACTATATTGATCCTACTGATCGAGGAGCATGGGCACCAGAGGAGTGGGTGTAT